>LNAC01000017.1:1364654-1568947 GCA_002007465.1 Ailurus styani
CCCCCCCCCCCCCCGGCCCAACTTCTGCGTCCTGGCCGTTGCCCCAGTTAGGGCTGCCCGCGCCAGGAGCTCAGGCACCTGGGTTT
Source organism: Ailurus styani (assembly GCA_002007465.1). NCBI lineage: Eukaryota > Metazoa > Chordata > Mammalia > Carnivora > Ailuridae > Ailurus > Ailurus styani. The sequence goes on from LNAC01000017.1 coordinate 1,364,741, forward strand.
GTAAAGAGACGTCTCTAAGCGGCAGCTGACAACACGCCCCTGGGAAGACGACAGACCTCCCACTTGCAGAGTTTTTACCAAACCTTTAAAGGTTGCAGCCATCCACCCTGCAATCATCCTACAAAAGCTGTCAGGAGCGTCACTGAAAATGAAAACCTGCAAGGAGCAGAGTTCACAAGAAGGCTGCCAATCGGCGGTGTGTGTGGTGGGGGGCAGGCTCCTGAGGCTCCACTTCCATGACCAGAAGGTTGCCCCATGAGGCAGCCCCCTCACCCCCTGAGGCGTGTAGTTCTCCCCCTGGCCCCCGAGGGGCGCCCTGCATGATTGGAAAGACCTTGGGTGTTGGTGGGAGATGGTTTTGCTTCAAATTTCAGCTCTGCAGTGAGCGACTCTTCCAAGTCCTGTCAACCTTCTGAACCCAGTTTCCTCGTGTGTAAACTGGAGGCGTCACTACCCCCTCAGACTTGTGGTGAGGGTCGTACATGGTGCGGAAGGTGAGGAGCCCGCCACACCTCATATGGTGCATATGAGACAATCAACAGAAGATGGATCTCTTCTCGCCGTTGCCTGATGTTCGTCTGTCCGTCCATCATCTCCTCAGTTAGGAAAGGCCTCCATAGCAGTGGGATGGGGAACACACACTCCACAGCCAGAACAGCTACCTGGGTTCGAATTCCACGTCTGCCACTTAGCTATACCGTCCTGGGCAAGTTCTTTCTCTTCTCTGTACCTCTGTTTCTTCATCTGTAAAATGGTAAAATAGTACCTCAGGCTTTGGTGTTATTGTAAGGCTTCAAGGAAATATGACAGAAAAGGTGCTTGAGAAAGATCCTGGCACATAGTAAACTCTCAAAAAATGACAGCAATTACTCTAAGTCTTTATCCAGTCAGCATACACTGAGTGCTTATAGGCCTGCAGGGAGTCTCATCTGAAAGGACTGCTTTCCAGTAATTTTTGTTAGCCCAGCCCAGCAAAACACTAGTGCATTCATTCTAACGTTGTGAACCTGCCCTAGCCGTAGTGGAATGCAGGACAGTTAAGTGGGAAAAGCAAGGCTTTGCAGACAGATAGACCCCAGGTCGCATCCCGAGCTGTGTGACATTGGACGAGTGGCTTTACCTCTCTGAACCTTGGTTTCGTTCTCTGTAAATGGAGATATTGATGCCTACCTCTCAGGGCTTATTGAGGATGGTACAGAAGAATGGCTGACCCAATACCCATTAGCCTCCTTTCTTTCGTTCGCCAAGCTTTTTAAGAATTATTTAAAAGCAGATTGCCTAACCAGAGAGGATTGGCTAGTTCAGGAGGGACGCTGTTTCAGAAAGTTGAGAAAAGCTCTTCCTGAGTCACGGCGGTGGAAACTTCTTGGCACAGCTCCCTAGCTTCCCTCTGTCCTTAAACTGCTGCACTGCCTTCTCAGTTCTGACTCACTAGCAGCTTCCATGGCTTTCTCTTTCCCCACAGCAGTGGGTGGTTGTTTTGGCTCTAATTTCAGTATCTCATTATCCAGGGGCACAGTCACTCAGTCACACGGCGTCAGACCCAAATCCATCCAGACACTTCCCACCCTCACAAGCAGGACCCTTAACTTCAGTGATTCATAGACTGTCCCCTTCCCCAAACAATCACACATCATCCGGGGCTGGAAGGGGTGGAGTGCAAACGGAGGACGATGAGGGACCTCGTCATGGTGCCACGTGCCAGAAACCGCGTGCCCACAGCCCCGATCAATTCTTAGAATGAGCCACCAAGCCAGGCAATATCATCCCTGTTTGATAAAGGTGGGACCCCAGGCCCAGAAAGATGACAACACCTATCCACAACAGGGATCTGAATCCTGGTCCTTTAAAGAAATTCATATTTTTAACCATTGCACTATCCAGCCTCTCCCTGTGCTGACCTGGCTCTGAGGCCACGGTCCTGCTGCTGGGGGTCATCAGCCTGTCACTGCCAGGACCACGTCATTGCCAGCCTGTCACTGCACAGGTCAGGTTGAGAACACCGAGTATGTGTGCATGCACACGAGCACTCACGCTGCCCTGTGCAGGGGTGAGGTTTCCTGTGCAGGGGTGAGGTTTCCAGTCCCGGGAAACCTCCTGCACCGTGAGCCTGGTATCTCCAGCTGCTTCTCACCTGGAGCAGTCGCACTGCAGGAAGCTGCAGATGCATGGAAGGGAAAAGAAGGCAGAAAGAGACAGTTACAAAGGCGCAAACCAAAATGAAGCATCTGGGACCCTCTGCCCGGGAGTCAGGTGGAAGGCACCTGTCCTCTGGTCATCTGAGCCCATGCCTGAGCTCCTGCTTGTCGAAGGTAGAAGGCAGGAAGGAGGGAAGGTGAGAAAGGGGACAAGGGAGGTAAGGGAGACAACAGGGGGTGGTTGTCCTTTGGGGTCTTGCTTACAGACACAGCCTCAGTTTCCTAATCTCTGGGTGAGCGCCGAGTCTAGGTCTACCTCACAGGGAAACCAACCCTCTTCACACAACCAACTCCTAGTTGCCTCCTGAGAGAAGACAGAGCTCTGGGCACTTGGGAATAGGTTTGTTACTCGCCATTTTATGGATGGAAAAAGGAGGCTTGTAGAATTAAATAATTGGACCAAAGACCCTCAGGGCGGGCAAATCCCAGAGCCCGGGATCCAGTCAGGATGTTTTTTCAGTGCCTGTGGCCCTTCTGTCAGCCTCATGCTTGCTCTGGGGCACCTTCTCTCCCCACACAAAGAAACGCCCCGAATTGGGCATGACATGTCTCTGAAGTTTTCTACTAAGGGTGGCCAACTTGGCGGGCAAGATAGTAAAGGAGCCAACATGGGGGCTACAACGGGAGTGTAATTTGTTCTCTAAAATCTCGAACATTTCAAGAGAAGCGTGGAACAGCAGACTGATTTTGAATGTTTCCCTGTGGACAGATTTTTTTCTCAGTCCAGTTTCTTCTCATTTTTTAGGCTCGCCTGTTTCTCCTCTAGCTGGGCTGAGAGGAGAGAAAGTGGGACGTGCGAGGCTGTGTCTGCTCGACGGCCTCCTTCCTGCCACGTTCCCTCTGCTCTGCAATGGTCACCCAGCAAGAAAACATGCTGCGTGGCCTGGTCTTTGTCCACAGTCCATTTTGTGTGCACAGTAAGGCTACTTGTTCAAGGGCCTTGGAAATACAAAACTCCAACTCCCAACCAAATTTGTGGGGGAGAGAAGTTTGGTACTAACGCGCCCCTTTCCTCTCTGTTTTTTAATGGAATAAAAGGGCAATGATACCAACTAAATAATGAAAGTACCCGCCTTGGCTTCATGTTCCTTGCTGGGTATTGCCAGTGCTTTTCTGGGGACACACAGTGGTTTTTACTTTTAAATGCCTCATGCATAAGCTTGTAAATATTTTTTTTTTTTTAGTTGTCTTATCAGCTTAGGATCCAAAGACTGGTTTTTCTTGCCAAAAGCTAGAAAAGGCATAGTTTGCTTTAAATCTGAGGGACGGGCTTTCTTCTTCTAAGTCACCCAAGTGGGGTTTCCCTCTACCTTCTCCGGTGTTGCTGTGAGGTGGGTGTGTGCGAAGGCCCCTCCTTGTCTCCCTGGAGAATGTTCAGGAAAATCTACCAGGCTCATCACTGGGTTATGGGGTTGGCTCTGTGTTTGGGGAGCGCCGAGTCCTCCTTCCTGGTAGGGCGGGGTCCGTGCAGACGCTACCCATGTCAACCCAGCCACCTGGGGGCCACATGGGTAAACGGTGTTCTCTGAGGGAAATGTTCCCCACATTTGTTGCCGTTGGCAGTCAGAGAATTTGGAATTGTAGAGCTCAGTACTTTTGCATTTTGAGGGACCTTAGAGATAAGCAGGCCCACAAACTCCATTTTACAGGTGAGAAGATTGAGGCTGACCGGTGAAGTGGCCCTCACCGGGCCACCCAGTGAGTTAGCAACAGAGCCGAGACTCAGACCTTGACCTTTTCCTGACCACTTGCTTCCTTTTCTATAGCTCAGAGCTAACCCCTAGGTGAAAAGCCCGATGATATAGTCAAAGTAGTCTTCTAGAACCCAAAATTGAAACAGGAAGGAAGGAATGAGGGAAGGAAGGAAGGAAGGAAGGAAGGAAGGAAGGAAGGAAGGAAGGACTGAAGGAAGGGAGGGAGGGAAGGAGGTGGGAAGGAGGGAGAAAGGGAAGGAGGAGGGAGGGATGGAGGGAGGAAAGGGGGAGGGAGTGAGGGAGGAAGGAGGGAAGGAAAGAAAATGTCCCCATGCACTGGCCTCTGGAGATGCTCCAACTCCTTCCCATTTGCCGCCTGGCCCTACTACACTGGCTTTGGTTCTCACCACATCCCTGTCTCACTCTTTCTCCCCCAACCGAATGCAGTTTCCTCCGTCACAGTCCTGTTTCCAGGCTCCACAACTTTGCAGGTGCTCCTTCCTTTCCCCGGAAATCCCCTTCCTAGTTCACAGGTCAGCTCCTCTGGGAAGGCATTCTGCCCCCACCCACTCCCCAGCTCTGAGCAGAGCCAATCATTCCCTTCCTCAAAGCTGCTTTGGTTCTGAGCCCTCACTCCTTTTACCAGCCTCTGCGTGTAGATGGTTGTGTCCATATCCATCCTTTCCAGGCTCTGAGCTCTTGCATGCCAAGAAGGAGGTTTCCCCCCTTGTGGTCCCTGTGCCCGTCTGGCACAGGGCTGGCCACAGGGCGGTTGCCAATGAGTGATGGTTGGATACGTCAATGGTCCTCTAATGAATGGATACCGTCCGAATAACAGCCCCCTGCTCTGATGACAAAATATTGACAATTTAGATCAAATTAGTGGCACAAAGAGTTAAAGCTGAGTGTATAAACTTGAGTTTTATAGATCTGCCTCCCATCTGATTGCATTTGTTAAATTTTCAAAATAAATACTGTGTACTAGCCCAGGGCAAAGGAACTCCTTCTTGAGCAGCAAACCTACCAGGCAAATAAAGCAACATTTTTCCTGGTGATGAATAATCATCTATTTACATGCTAACTGCCCATTTTCTAAGGAGGCATCAGATTACTCATCCACTTAATTAAAGTATCCTCGGTTCTAACAGGAGCCCAGCTAAGTGATAATTATTGCCAGCATTCCCTAGCACCTCCAAGGTTGAAGAACATTGCAGACATCCTTACTGAACACTATTTCTAAAAGCAATATTGCAAAAAAAAAAAAAAAATCAAACTGAACTTGTTAATTGACTGGTACTTGGGTCTGAAAGGTAAATTCTCAACGTCAGGTTGAGCCTGTGACTCTACAGTTAGAAAAAAAAAATCATCATGAGAACAGTGAATGTTTCTTGAGAGACTGCTTGACTGCTCTTATCCCTTTTACGTAGTTGAGGGAACTGAGGCACAGAGACGGAAGTAGCTTGCTCATGGTCTCACCCAGGCAGTGGGTCGTTAAAGGCTGGGATCTTGCCATACTTCCTTCCCAAAAAAAGAATAACACTTATGGAATGCCTACCATATGGTACTTTATGGAACACCTGCCAGTTATTTTCCTATGCCTCATATAGTTGTCTCACTATAATCCTATATTGTAGTGCTTAAGAAAATGGTCTGATTTGTTTTGATAAGGTATAAATACAAAATAAAGTCTCTCAGGAAAAAGCCTTTTGTCCTATCTTCCTTCCTACTTAGGTTGCTGGTCTAAGAACATGATGCCTGGAGTAGCAGCAGCCATCTTGTGACCATGAGGCAGCAAATCAATAGACTGAGGATGATGAACTAAAAAGAATAAAAATGTGCTGCAGTCATTAAGTCCTTGTACCAAACCTAGAGCTATCCACTTTCAGACTTTTTGTTAGGTGAGATAACTAAGTGACTTCTTTTTTTCTTTTTTTCTTTTTTGATGATTAGTAATTCTTTTAGCTACAGATGAAAGCATTCTTGTTGGATGTGAGAGCTTTGAAAAGGTCCGACAGAGTCAGTGCTCAGTATTGTATCTGAATTTTACAGAAGAGGAAATTTGACTCAGAGCGTTGAGGTAAATGTTACATCGCCAGCAAGATCTGAACTTGCCTGCCATGATGTTTACTGTACTCCCTCACTTGGTCCTGGGGGCTTTTTTATGCCGACTCCTCACCCAAAGTCCATTCTCTTAGTGTGATTCTGGATCAACGTGTCAGATCAGACTCCCATGTTGAATGGGTACAAGTGTGTTTTGACTGTAGAAAGAGGGGACAAAGAGGGGGATTACCAGTTCCTCACACTGGGATCAACTACCCAGGACGCTGACAGGGGAATCTTGTACCACCTACCAGAGCAGCTGAGGGGAGAAAGACACCAGCATGCCTGTCTCACTAGAAATCTCACATGGAGAATTCACAACGTCTCCTCAAACAGGGTGCTCCAAATCCTAGACTTTCTTATCTGTGCCTGGCCCATGGGGCCTGCTGACACTCCCACGAGGCCTTCACTCTTCACTCTTCCTCCTGTCCCTCTCCTGCACCTGACCCATACTCTGCTTCCAGATGGCCCAACCTCTTCTGGAACACGAGAGCATCAGTCCATTCTGTCCAAGAGACATCTTGTCCCCAGCTTCTCTCCTGACCGCTCAGCCCCACCCCAGCTTACCTCCTCTCCCTGCTCTCCTGGTCCTCGCCCCTGGACACCCGCGCTGTTCACATCACACCTGCCGCTGGGCCCTGGCCCCAGATTTTCCGTCTAGCCCACACTCTGAGCGCCCTCTCCAATTTGACTCACACTCAGTCCTGCAGCACACAGCTTGGGCTCCACTCTGCAATCTCACCTTCAGTTCAAACCCTCATCTTCCTGGCATTGGGTGCTCACAGCTGGCTGGAGTCCCACGTCCCCTGAGAGGACATCTCTCCTATTGTCCGGGGCTCACGGGCGTTCGGACAAGCGCCGATAGGTTACAGAACTTTTCTCTCTCATCTGTCTCACTAGTTTTTTCCGAAGAAACCAACCAGGGGATTATGTGGCTGAGAGGAGAATTCATCAGTCCCATGATATGATGCTGGGCTAGAAATAAAGCCTTCCTGGTGCCTCGGAATAGTTCCCACCTGTCACTAAAGTGCTCTACGTGATCCCAGGTGAGCACGGACCCAGGGCCTCGTCACTCTCTTGCACGCAGTGAGCCAGGGCGGGCACGGTCTCCCCCAGGGCTGTCACACTGTCCCTAGGACATGCTGGGGCTCCTTTACCCAGCAGTTCTGGATGGAACTTTCCAGGAGGTGTCAGATCACCCCGGTGGCTCCCGAGACCACAGGACCTGGGTGGGGCAAAGTTTACCTTACCTGCTGTCAACGGATTCCCCGGATTCCCCATGCAGAGAAATCCCTAAGGAAGAACTTTAGTGTTAACAGTCCCTGATGTGGACAGCTTTCTCTCTCTCTCTCTCTCTCTCTCTCTCTCTCTCTCTCTCTCTCTCACACACACACACACACACACACACACACACCCTCTGAGAAGAACAGGGCTTAGGGCTGTTTAGGGAAAGGCCTGCTCATTGGGGAAGATGACTTCTACTCACTTTTAATCTCCAAATCTCCTCAGGGTTTCAACTATTGAAGAGCACGTGTTTCACTGACATCAAAGGCAAAAGAAAATCGGTGGCCGATCGCAGCAACCACACCGCAGCAGCAGCAGCAGCAAGAACGTGACTTGTAAAAGCAGGACAAGAACAGACTGCAGCATCGCAGCGTGGTCTCCAAGGAGGCCAGATTCTAACGCCTTCCGTCTTGGGGAAGGTTTTAAAAGACCGAACAATTTTCATTTGAGTAAATAAAGTTCCATGGCTCTGTTTTCGAAATTGGCAGTCGTGGTGCACTTAATATAACCCACAAAGGAGTCGCGAAGGTCTGCCTGCTCCGGCCACTTTTGTTCAGATGACTCCGGGTCAGAGCAGTTATGTGACTTGTCTAAGGTCGCCCAGCTAGATAGGTGAAGCCTGGAGCTGCCGTGGGGTCTGTCTGATGCCAAGGTCCCTGCCTTCAACCAGCAAGCTTCACTGCTCACCCATCCCTCCTTGAAGGATAGAGGAGAGGGAAAGCGAAGGTGGCCATTGGTTTGTGAAAAAACCCTTCCTCGGTGAAGATGTTCGATGTGAGCATCCTAGATACCGATCAGGCAGCAAGGTCCTTGGGGGTGAGTGGGCTTGGGGAGCTAGGGGGATGCACTGCAGCTCAGTAGGAGCAGAGGGGAGCCCTTGCGGTGTCCAGCTGGTGCAGGCTGCTTACGGGACTGTGTATGGGGCACCCCGTGTGTACGAGAGACTCTCGCGGACTTACAGAGACACACTGGCTCCCCGGTGCTCGTGTTCGCTCAGGGATGGGCATAATTATCTTCACTGATTTTTTTTAAGATTTTACTTATTTATTTTTAATTTTTATTTATTTATTTTTAACTTATTTATTTCTCAGAGAGAAAGATCTCACAAGCAGGGGGAGCAGAAGGCAGAGAGAGNAAGATTTTACTTATTTATTTTTAATTTTTATTTATTTATTTCTAACTTATTTATTTCTCAGAGAGAAAGATCTCACAAGCAGGGGGAGCAGAAGGCAGAGAGAGAAGCAGGCTCCCTGCTGAGCAAGGAGCCCGATGAGGGACCCGATCCCAGGACCCCGGGATCATGACCTGAGCTGAAGGCAGATGCTTAATGACTGAGCCACCNTGATGAGGGACCCGATCCCAGGACCCCGGGATCATGACCTGAGCCGAAGGCAGATGCTTAATGACTGAGCCACCCAGGCGTCCCTAATTATCTTCATTTATGAAAGACAAAGAAACCAAAGCTCAGAGAGGTTGAACACTTGTGATGCACACAGAGTAAAGAGAGAAGAGAGGATTCAGACAGTGGGATTCCCAGACCCACAGTCTTTCCAGATTCCCCATGAGTAGGCCTCGAGTCTTCCCTAGCCTGTGATGACAGCGGACAGGGACTCTGGTTATTTTATTTAATTATTATTTTTTAATGTTAGTTCTTGATATCTGTAGGAACTCGGTGGACGGAAGCATGGAGAGTTGTGCCACCAGACTTGGCTTTTGTTTGAAAGGCTGCAGTCTGCAGCCCCCATCATCCCCTCCTTCCCCCCCTTCCCCCTTTGCTGTCCAAGCTTAGCTGTGACCCGCTCTGGGACACTTTCAGCAACAGGTGACAAGTGTCATAGGCGCACCACGGCCGCCCCTCCCGCCTCAGCCCTGTACCGGAGCCTCCCCCCAGCCCCCACCCTGCTATTCTCTGTTTCTGAGCTGGTTCTTTCTGTAACGAATACCCCTCAGTCATATATATATTTAACATTTTTTTATGCTAATAAAAGTGTTCAATCTCTTTTGTGCTCTTCTCGGTGACTGACATTGTTTCAAAGCAGATTTAGAAATAGTTTTGGTCCTGACATTTATGCAGCTAGTGGGTGTTGTTTATTGCTGAGCAATTAGAACAGAGATTAACATAATATCACTCCTCAGCTTCAAACTCTGGGAGAGGGCTCCGGGAGCAGCTTCCCGGGAGCTCACCCGGCCCGCTTCCTTTTGTCTTTCTGCTTTTGCCTCCTCCACACCCATCCACCCACCTGCCTTGAAATGTGCTATTTCAAATTTATAGTTCAAGAAAGTTTGTGTAATCTAAGTCATAAAGAAGAGATGTCTTTTTCTTCCACTGCAGAAGCAGCCCACGGCACCTGGATTCTTAACCAAAAAGGCAATTTCTAAACATTTTTGCCCTTGAAAACTTTCTTTTGAAATCTCCCCTGCCCACCGTTAACTCTTAAGAGGAGTCGAGGTCAGGAAGCAGGGGCGGGCTGGTTACACCCCTTTGCTGGAGTAGTTTCCCACAATCTTGGATCTGCCACCCTCTTCTGCCGAGGGCACTTCGTCTTAGACATCCCATTTGCCCTCCCATGGGAGGTGAGTCACCTGTGGAATGGTCTCTGCGTGGGGGAGCTAGAGGACAGGAGGGGATCTTTGCTGTGCTTGCCCCGCAAGATGCAAACTGCAGGTTGTCCTGGGCACCTGCCACAAGGCTCTCCACCCTAAGGGATGGGTACCATGGAGCAAAGTGCTTGAGCGAGAACTGCCTTCCAGGGAGCAGGTCGGGTCCTCACGGGCACTGCCGAGATCTCCTCCGCCTGCCCCGAGGTCCGAAGCTTATAGCTCCAGAACCCTCACCACCGCCCCCAGAAGCGCCCTGTGCTAAGCCATGGCTGTCTTTGGTTGGATCATTTCAATAGCTTCCTCCACGGTCTCCTCGATTCTGCCCTTGTCCTCTTCAATAAGGCAGCGCGAGTACCTTTCTTAAAAATGTCAGGACAATCATCTCTGGGTCGGAGGTCCCTAAGACCATCCTTCGTTTCGGCAGCCCACTAGGGACTCCCAGGACTCAGACTGTGGTTCTTGTGAAGGCTGTGCTTTCTTTCTTTCTTTCTTTCTTTCTTTCTTTCTTTCTTTCTTTCTTTCTTTCTTTTTTTAAGATTTTATTTATTTATTTGACAGAGAGAGAGAGATCACAAGTAAGCAGAGAGGCAGGCAGAGAGAGGAGGAAGCAGGCCCCCTGCTGAGCAGGGAGCCCGATGCGGAACTCGATCCCAGGACTCTGAGATCATGACCTGAGCTGAAGGCAGAGGCTTAACGCACTGAGCCACCCAGGCGCCCCAAGGCTGTGCTTTCTTATAGCAACAAGATATGAATCACAGGCAACAAAAGGAAAAGGCACGTGGGACAAAGGCCAAGGGAAACCGGGCACAGGCGTCAAAAATGGAGCAGCAGGGACATCCTGAATGCTCCAGCAGAAGGCTGTGACATGTGTGTGTGAAGCGCTGTCCACCAGGAACGTCTGTTAGAGATGCGGGGGCGGGGGTTTTACTGGGGCCCAGCCTGTAAGACCTGCCCGGGCGGCACAAGCCCAGACTCCAGGCTCCTGGAGGAACGCAGGTGTTCAGCCTAAGCCACACTGTACAAATGGAATGGACAGAGGGAGCCCCTCTTATTCGACAATGGAGGGAACCTTCCTCAAACCTGGGCTCCCGGGGGCCACCTAAGGGCCAACTTTGTAAGACGGGCCGGCTGTGCTCACACATTTCTGCAGAACTCGGCTCTAAACCCTGCAGGACAGCTCATCCCACACAGAAGAAAAGCCAAGGTCCTCAACGTTGCAAAAAACCCCCCCTACCTGAGGGAGCCCCTGCTTCCTCTCTAATCTCACCTCCTGCTACCCTCCCCTTCCTCCCTCTGTTCGGGGCCACACTGGCCTCTCTGCAGCTCAGTGACCACACCACGCATGCTCACACCTGAGAAATTTTGTGCCTTCCTCTTTCCTCTTCCTAGAATGTGTTTCACCCCAGCTATCTGTTTGGCTTTCTCGCACTCCTCTCCTGTGAGAGTGTGCACGGCCTCCTTCCTCTGTCCACCCCCTGCTGTGGCGTGTTCGCTTTCCCTTTCCTTCTTTGCTGCCCTCCTTGGCTTCTAGCATACTCTTATCAGTTATTTATTTATTTATTTATTTATTTATTTATTTATTTATTTATTGTCTGGATGCTCAGCAAGAACGCGGTCACCAGGATAGTGGGGACCTGGGTCTGTTTTGTCCCCCAAGGTAGCCTCTGTTCCTAGCACAGAGCTTCATGAAGCAATGATAGCCTAATATTACCCCCTCCAACCTCGAATATAAGAAAAGGCAAGCCTGTGGTGCCAGATGGGTTAGAATTGTCATGCCACCACTTAGAACCTATGTCACCTTAAGTATGGTCCAGATCTCTCTGACCTCAGTTTCTTCATCTGTAAAGGGGGTATTAATAATATCTGGGTCATGAGATTATTGTGCCTGTGAAGGCAGTTAATACACATAAGGTCTTTTAGAACACAGTGAATATATGTATTAGCTCGGACTACTATTATTTCTTTTTCTTCATTAAGTCTTCGGGATTTTTAAAAATTTTTATTATGGAAGGTTTCAAGCATCAACAAAGGTAAAGAGAAGAATAGAATGAACTCCAATGTATCTACCACCTGGCTTCAACAATGACCAATTTAGAAACAATTGTGTTTCATTTATTATTTCTTCCCCAAATTCCTGCAGCTCCTACACCCAGATTGTTTTGAAGAAAATCCAAAACATCATATCACTTCATTCGTAATTACTTCAGTATGTGTCTATAAGAGATGAAGGCTCTGTTCTAAAAAAAATGTGTAAGTGCAATAATACCAAACCTAAAAAATTAATGTCAACCCCTTCACATCAGAAAGTATTCAGCCAGTGTTTAAATTTCTCCAGTTACTCATCATCTCGTACCTGGGCTGTTGAGACAGCATCCAAAATGATCTCCCTAACTCTAGGGTCTTCAGTGCACCTACCACACAGCTCCAAGAGCTCTTTGTAAATCACAGAGCTGACATTGTCACTCCCTTACTCCAAATTCTTCAATGGCTCCCTATTGCCTATGGAGAGGGTCTGACAACCTATAGGCTCTTTTATAATCTTCCCAGACCCTCTTTCCTGAGTCACCTCTGCCTCTGCCTCCCTTTCAAACCTCAGGTCCATTAGTCTGCTTTCAGATCACTCATATTCCTCTGTGCCTTTGTCTCTGCTGTTGCCTCTGCCTGGAATGCCCTTTGCTGTCTTCTCTCCTTATAATCTTGTCTTCCACTGTTCCCCCAGGCCAATCAGGCACCACATCCTTAGGTCCACAACCCCTGTGAATGGCATCCCTTGTGCTGCTCTTTCCTCTCTTTGGTCCCATATATCGAGTACCTCAAAAACAGAGGCAGGGTGGGTACCGGAGTATTGAATGAATGAACCGATGGGGTAACAAATGGACACATGAGCAAGAAGCTTAGGAAGAAAGTTGTTTTAGAGTGTGCAGCCTCGCCTTTCTGGGTCTACACTGCCCATTTGCATTTTCAACCTTTTATCACACAATTTCCTGCTTCTGCAGCTGGCTTATCTTTCTGCTCCCTAGCAGGTCAAAACTTTTTAATTCTGCATAATTCAAGTACAGGGTCTCAGGGGCCAAACTCAAACCCTCACTGACCTGCCTGATCCCTGGCATGAGCCAGACAGGCTCTGGCACACAGTGATTAATGACCCGAGACACTGCTTTTCTCTGAAATGATCCTGGAACAGAAGAGTGGCCCAAGGATTGCCTGGGCCCCATGACTGTCCAGCCATGACCAGGAGGAATGGCTGGTGGGCTAGTAGCACTGCACTTCATCTGGGCTGGCCCGTTGTGCACCAAGGAAGATCGAGGCAGAGAAGCATGAGACATGGGAATGCTTCCCCAACCTTTCATTTCTCCTGATTTGAAAAGAATCAAGAATCATTTTATTGGGTCAAATGCAGCTCTGCGGCTTGGTGATGTTCAAGGTCACTTGCCGAGGCCCTGTGTAGTCAGCATGATCCAGGGAGCTTTACAGGTGCAATGCCATCTGCTCCTCCCAAAAACCCTGACGGAGGAGTTACCACCCCTATTTTACAGATGATACCACTGAGATTCTAAAAGATCATGAAGTCACAGAGAGAGGGAATGAAGAACTGGACCCAACTCCAGGTCTACCTAGAGCCCTTACCAACAAAATAGGGTTTTCTTTCTTTCTTTTTTTAAAGATTTTATTTATTCATTTGACAGAGAGAGAGAACACAAGTAAGGGAAGCAGCAGGCAGAGGGAAAAGCAGGCTCTGCCCTAATCAGGGAGCCCAATTCGGGGCTCAAGCCCAAGACCCTGGGATCATGACCCAAACTGAAGGCAGCTGCTTAATGACTGAGCCATCCAGGCTCCCCAGAATAGGGTTTTCTACACTGCAGGTCCAAACTCTTGGAGAGGAATAAAATTGGCGCAGTGGGTTGGCGACTAAAATAATGAAAATAAAAAATAGAACAGAGTAGAGTAGAAGAATGGGAAATAGAGTATATCTCGGGTAGTAGGGATAAATGCTATTTCATAAAACTTCCCATTAGTTGCTGTTCACGGTTTAATCAGTGATACAATCACCTGCAAACCCAATGTGTTTTGTACCTTTATCATTTCCCAGTGTGACTCAATTCAATTATATCCAATTCAATTCATATGAAATACCCTCCATTCCATCCCACTTAGATGAATGAGTGTCTACTGTGGGGCAGCCCCTATTGATAGAAAGAAGGAAATGCTGTGCTTTTGCTGGCCACAGTGCAACCCCTCAAGTTCATTTTCTTTGTTTAAAACACAAACTCCTTTCCCTTGAGCTTTTAAAAGATGACAGCACATCTCATTCTTCTGGAGTTTGCCTTTCTGGAACCTCTCTGTGAGCTGGAATGCAGTATAAAGTTAGGGCACTGGGTTTGGGGGAGACAGGCTGGGGTTCAAATTCAGGGGCAATGCCTGAAAAACGCTCAGGGCAGTGCCTCGCCCACAGGAAGTGGGCCGTCCACCATAGCCAAGCAATCATGTTCCTCATACTGTCTTAAGTTTCCCGATGACTTTCTCAAAGTTTCCTGCCTTGGAAGAAAAGTCATTTGTGATGATAGCAGGGAACTCAGGCGGTTCGAGAGTGGGTAAGTAGGGACACTGGGGGGCGAACTCATACCCGGAGAGCTGCATTTTGAACAGCCACCGGAAGTCCTCTGCTGATAAAGGCTGATTCAGACCCCCTGGGAAGGGAAGGGCAAAGGACTTTAAGTCTCAGAATTAAGCTCTGGTCTTTTGGATTGTCTACTGGAAATACAATTGTGAAAGAAAGAGTGGTAACCAAGGACAGCCTTCCACTCAGAATAGCATGCTATAAACAAGATGGTAACTGTGATGAGCTGGGCGGAATCCGAGCCTCCAGGATCCACGGATCCTTTTTGGTCACAAGAAAGGAAAGCCCGCGGTGCCTGCTGGCAGTCAGTACAGCAGAGTGGGTCAGAGCCTAGACTCTGCGGCCAGATCACTCACCTGGAATCTTAACTCCTCTCCTTGCGAGCTGTGAGATGCTGGGTGAGGTGACTGACCACTTTGGGCTTTTTTTTCACCTGCAAAAAATGGTTAAAAACGAGTACCTGCTGTCGTGTGGTGGTGAATGAATTTGAATGAATTATTACCCATAAGCCTCTTAGAATACCACCTGGCATGTGATTTGCACGTGCTAAAAACAAACTGCTGTCGTTATTATTATTATTATTATTATTAGTTTATTAACCAGAACTCTTTCAGCAGCAACCAATTCAAATGGGCTTAAGGAAAAAAGTGGAATTCATTGCCTCACATAATGAAACGCTCTAGGGTGTAATGCTTGGCATGATGTCTGACTGATGTCATCAGAATCTCCCCCCATAGTTCAGTTCTGCTGTGCTCTGTGGTGGGGGCCCTTCCACATAGCCTCTTCCACGTGGTGGCAATGATGGAGGTCTGCAGGATTGCACCCCACCAGCTAAAACCCTGGTGGAAAGAGAAAATCTCTTTCCCCAGACCTGCAAAAGTCCAGGGAAGATGCTCCTTGGCCCAGCTTGGGTCCTGGTGCCACCCCCTGAACCGATGGCTATGTCTAGGGGGTGGAGTCAGTGCCATCTGAACCACGTGGACTGGGAGTCGAAGGGGTGACTGCTCACAGGGAAAACAACATGGTGACTCCCAGGGCTGCACGGATTAGTACGGACACCCTCCATGACAGCCCAGAACTGCTCCTAACTTCCACCGCCATTTCCGCCTTCTACCTCTTCACTCATGCCCTTCTATCTGGGACCACCATAGTTA
Organism: Ailurus styani; assembly: GCA_002007465.1. Taxonomy (NCBI): domain Eukaryota; kingdom Metazoa; phylum Chordata; class Mammalia; order Carnivora; family Ailuridae; genus Ailurus; species Ailurus styani. The sequence goes on from LNAC01000017.1 coordinate 1,380,390, forward strand.
CCTGCTCTGGATAAATGTATGCACTCGCCCCAAAAGCTCAAGCCTTCAGGGCCCATCACAAAGACTGCATCCCACTGAAAGCCATTCTTGTTTGGCCAGTTAGACCCACTCTTGCCGACTTTTGTTATTGACACCACGCAGAGTTAATACAGAGACGAAATGAGGTAATGAGGTGAAAGTGCCATGTAGACTATAAAGATCAACCCAAGTGCTGGTTGCTGTTGTGACAGACACCAGGGGTGAGGTTTTCCTCATTCCCAGCATAATCTATTCTACGTGCATATACCATAAAAGAAAGGACAAGTGAATATTGCCCAAAGTCTGTGTCAGCAACAGTCCTGCGGCTGTGCACTGTTTTGCCTTCCCATCGGCTGTTCCTCCCTTTCCTGGTAGCAATACCTTGATGCTCCTCTCAGAAACTAGACAAGATCTCTTCCTCACTATTCCTTCATGTGGTCAGTACAAGGCGCTTACCTATGACTGTGGCTTTAAGAATGGCTTCCTAACCCAGGTCTGGTCTATGAGAGCCCTGTGGGCTTTGTCATTAGATCTGGGGTGAGCGCACATCACAGGCCTGGGCAAACATCTGTTGGCCAACAGAGCCAACAACATTGACCAGGGACTGTCGGTGGAACTATTTAGGAACTTTTTTTTTACTTGGCATTTTTATGTTGGTAGATGAACTTGGAGGTCCTAGGGGTTGCTGTGTTACCCTATGGGGATAGAAAAAAAAAAAACACAAAAGAAAGAAGAACAAAGCAGTGGAGACAGAGCTGGATTTCTGAGGACATTGATGGAATATCTGGAACCAGTCATCCTCCGAAATACCTTTTTCTGGCCTTTCCATTATATGAGTCAATACATTCCCTTTTTTTATTTAAGGCACTTTGAGTTGGATGTCTGTCAAAAGAAAGCTGACTAATACAGAAATAGGTTTTCTCCAGAACTAACACAAAATATATCTGAAGGCCTCCCACTGGCCTCTTGGGTTGGCTCAGACAGACTTGAGAGAACTTTTGTACTTCGAACTGATGCTGAGATGTTGCTGGATTTATCCTTTGTGCCTAAAAAGGGGAGATGAAATCTCCCTCTATTTGTCACTTGACATCATAGTTTGACATTAGAAGGGGAGATAAAAAACGGAAGCAAGAGATGTTTGGGGCCGTACATGCTGGCTCATCCCCAGAGAGTTGGCCCCAGGGAGCTGAAGGTAACCTCCTTTCCTGCTGTACTGACCCCATCTGCTTCCACCGACTGCAGCTCTCCTCTCTCCAGCTCTGAAAAGTGCTTCCACGCCTCAACTAGGAGAAACTTCTACCCAAGCAGCTATCTTCCCTGAAATCTTCTGTTGCCCCATCTTCATAGTCATTTCCTGGTCTAAGCTTTTTAACATGATTATATGGGGCAGCCCTGAGATATCACAGGCTCTGGACCTATCGCTTGGGCTGAGTCCTGGTCTGTCACTTATTACCTATAGGATGCTGGGCGAGTCACTTAAGCAATGTGAGTCTCAGGTATCCTTTCTGTAAAGCAGATATAATAACATTTTTCTCCAAGTTTGCTGGGAGATTTTAGGGAGATGATGTATAAATATGCTTTATAGAGCATGCAGTAGACAATAAATGGTAAATATTGTGATCTTTTCTCTTCACCTTCGTTTGCATTTTGTGCAATGTATTGTGTTTGACACATGCTTCACTCAAATGGACAGCAAGTACACAAGGGCAGGCATGTTCGTGATGATTCCTTGAATCCCTTATTGTTCTAGCAAGATCTCAAGACAGAGTGGCTCCTTAATAACATGACATGAGGGAAAACACATGAAGAAAAGGATGTGTTGGTGTGCAGATGACCCGAAGGAGAAGAAATGGAGGAATGAGGTGATATGACATTTACATGGTTATCTCTGATGGAGAACTTTTTCTGGACAAAACATTTGGAACAAAGGTGCAGTGTTTGAGGAGCTCGGTCGAGTGAAGAAGACAAAGAAGATAAAAAGAAAGTAAAAATAGAGCATTTCTGCTTGGTTGCAGATAGAAATCTACTCCAGCCATCTTGAACAAAAAGGAGACCTATAGGATGGATGTTGAATATTTCATGAAGCAACAAGGCTTTGGGAAGGAGGATGGGAGGGAATGGCTAAGGTGGCTGTGGTCACTTTGTCTAGAGTGTTGCCATTAACACAGCATGTTACCAAGCACCCCCAGTCTCCCTCTCACTTCCTAGAAAAAATGTATCGATTTCCAGGAGAGAAGTTCTGATTGGCCCAGATTAGGGCATGCGTTTACTTCTCAGTCACCGTCTCACATCAAATTTGGCCCCCTGGAGGCCTGCCCATGTCAGGGTTTGGGGGACGTTTCCAGGGGAAGGGTGCGTCATGAACCAGGCATTTCCCAGAGAAGTGGTTCCTATAGTGTTAAGCCTAAGTAGAGCTTTGCCAGAGTATCCTTGATCAGGCTTAGGAAAAGTGAGAGATAGCCTCCAAGAAGAGGGAGCCATTGAGTCTGGGGGCCTTGAAAACAAGTAGATAGTTCATGAGAAAATCCAGATCAATGAACTAGGCCCTGAAGAAAGAGGAGTCCCATGGGGTTCAGGGCTTGATGGCCACAGAAGAGCCTGGTTGGCCAGCCAAGTTTCCCCTCAAAGAACTAGTGAACCACAGTTGGAACCCTCCCCCCCCCCCCAAATTGGAACTCTGGGTCATCTGAGGGGCTTGGGAAGACTGGGCTGGGGTGTCGGGAGCTCTTTTCACCTGAGCTAGAGACCTTCTTCCATAATGTCGAGGAAGGGCAGTGGCAGGGGAAAACCAGACAGTGTCAAAATCCAGGTTCTAGCCTAGCTCAACCACTTACCAGCTGCATGATTATAAGGAGTTCTCCACCATGAGACTCAGTTACCTCATCTGCAAAGTGGAGGAAGTACTACTTCTCAGACTGGAAGTGCAGTTTAGGGGAGGAGGGAGAAAATGTGTTTGGAACCATCCAGCAAGAGTTGGCAAGAGCAGGGGACCCATCCGTGCCTATGCATTTCCTTTCTCCTTGCTGCTTTGGACGCTGTACTCTGCTCCGGGTTTCAGTAATTATTTTGATGGATGAATTGTGGGAAAAGTCCACAACAGTAACCCAACAATCAGATGCCAGGAACTCAGTGACCCTGTGTATTTCAGCGACCCATCCCTAATCTTGGGAACTGGCTGGGAGGGAGGCTTCCATATATGAGCTGAGCAGACCTGGTTGTATTTATGGTTCTCACTCCTCAGAATTAAAGGGATTTTTGCCTGCCCGGGCTCGTGGACCTCTTCTTCCTGGTTTTGCCCACTTCTTCTGGCTGTTTTTTTTTTTTTTTTTTTTTACAGATGCTTCATCTCTGGAGTTCCAGCGGGGAAACCGCTATGAAGCCCTATCCCAGTCTCGGAAGGAAGCCCCCACTCTAATGCTGTAATTTCCTTCTTTTCTTTTTCCTTTTTCCTTTCCTTTCCTTTCCTTTCCTTTCCTTTCCTTTCCTTTCCTTCCCTTTCCTTCCCTTTCCTCTTTCCTTTCCTCCACAGCAAGCTGGTCCTAGGAAGGGTCTCTGAGATATGCAAATAGATGGAGAAGTGGTTTGTGAAGTGATGGGGAGACGGGAGAGGTCCCCGGGATGCCAACTGCCTGTGCAGCCCACCTGCAACATTCATCCTCCAGGAGGGGCACGGGCCTGCTCAAGCAAAGCAAGAGCCCACCCACACTGGACCACTTATTAAAAACGAGATGCTGTTCTTTTGGTGAGAACAGATTGGAGGAGGAGGAAGAGAAGCATTTGAAAGTGCAGCAAATTTAAATGACCCAGACCTCATTTTACTGCTATGGAATGTGATTATCTTTTAAAAATGAGAAAAGTTGAGCTGTTCTGGAAAGAGCGCAGACAGGGAGAAGGAGGAACAGGTACCAGAGGTGGTGTAAGCAGCTCAGCCCACGGTTAAGAGTTCGGATTTCAGAATCAGTTGGCCCAAGGTTAGCATAGCTCGAAGCCTCGGCTCCTTCACCATCTGTGTGTGACCTCGAGCAGATCACTGACTTGGCCAGACTTCAGTTTGGGGGAAATCATTGTATATAAAATGCATTGAAAACATAATACTTTGAATAGTGTCTCTATCTCTGTATCTACTCTTCAGACTAGATGTTTCGTTGTTGTCTGCTCTGGAAATGACCTCCTCTCCAACAGTCATTTCTGGGTGGTTTAGGTGGCGCTACCTATCTTTCTGCCCCAGGATGGATCTTGTGACCCAGTCCTGTCCTGATCAAGAATTCCATATCCCTGGCCAGACTGATCGGAGCCGGGTTAGGGAAACGTGAGAGGACGCAGGAGGTAGTAGAATCTGGAAGACAGGGCTGAGTAGAGGGCCAGCGTGACATGATTGGTGGGCTTCTGGCCAGGAACACAGACAGATGGAGGAGAACCCTGTGCAGGCAGGACCTAGGAGAATAAACACCTTGACCTTTGCTCTCCTCCCTCCTCCTGCTTTCCTGCCAGCGCACACCAATGGCCAAACCCAAGCAGAAGCCAAAAGCAAAGAAGCAGTGGTTACGGTATTTTCAGAAGAGAGCCGAGAACAGAATACAAGAAGCAGGGGAGGGGGTCTAGAGAGACAAGTGGAAGACAAATGACAGAGTTCATAATTAAAACAGTGTTATTGGCACCCGGATAGACAGAACAAATGTGAACAGACTAAAAAGTCCAGAAATATGAACAAGTACATGTGGAAATTTGGCATAGGGAAGGGTGACATCTCAGATTCCAGTGGAAAAAATGGTTTTGTCAACAATGATGTAAAAGATAATTAGATAGACACTTAGAAAATGATAAAACTTTGTCCATACCCCATGCCACTTATCCGGTTAAACTCCAGATGCATTAGAAGACTAAATGTGAGGGGTGCCTATGTGGCTCAGTAGGTTAAGTGTCTGCCTTGGGTTCAGGTCATGACCCTGGGGTCCTGGGATCAAGGCCTGCTTTGGGTTCCCTGACTCAGAGGGGAGCCTGCTTCTCCCCACTCATGCCATCTCTGTCTCTTTTTCTCAGATAAATAAATAAAATCCTAAAAAAAAAAAAAAAAGAAATCTATATGTGAAAAACAAAAGCATACAAATATTAAAAGAAAACAGGGAAATTCCTCTAACCTTGGAAGTGGCAAGAGCCTTTTTCCTGTGAGTCACAATTCGGAAGTGTTAAAGGATTGATAAATTTAACTACTGAATTCTTTTAAAGTTTTGCATGACCAAAAACATCACAAGCAGTCAAAGTGAAATGAAAAACCAAGGGAAAATATTAGCAACTTACATCATAAAGGGCTAATCTCATTCATTTTAAAAAAGCTTTTCAAAATTGAGATAAAATGGGCAAGAGACATCATTTATAGCAAAGGAAGGGCAAAAGTCTTCAAACACAGGAAAAGATGCTCAGCCTCACTCAGAAAAAAGGAAATGCAAATTTAAACTCCACGGAAATGCCATCTCCCATCTCTCAGACTGGCTGACATCCAAGTGCATTGTTTGCAAAGAAACCTCAGTCTCATATGTTGCTGGTAGATGTGCCAAACGCCCACCTCAAACAAAGGGGAATTTTGCAACATGTAAGGCTCTTGCCTATGTATTTACTCTTTGACCCAGTAATCTTACCTGGAGGAATTTACCCTGAAGATAGACTTCCATAAATAGAAAAACATTCCCTGTTTTATTTATTTCCACTGTATTATTTCCAAGAGCAAGAAGACTGAAAACAACTCAAGTGGGCATCATTCAGAGAACGGTTGACTAAACTAGGGTATGTTCACACAGTAGACTATTCTGCGGTCTGAAAAAAATCAATGAAGAATACCTCTGTGTACTGTTTTGGAGTGATTTCCTGTGGATTTTGTTAAGTAAAAAAAGCAAGTTGCTGAATACTGTGCGGGGTTTGCTACCTTTTGTGTAACCAAAGGAGAAGTATATACTGTATTTAGAAAGAGCAACAGGGAAGGTTAAACTGGAAACTCATGCGAACAATGTGTAGGTGTACAGGTTGGAGGGATAGAGACCAGGAACAGGTATTTCTTGGAGTCTTTTTTTTATATGGTTTTAAGTCTTAGCTATGTTAATGTTCACATATTAAAAAATACAGCAAAAAAAAGTCAAAAGCAAGCAAACATTGAAAATAAACTGAAACGAGCAACCCTAGTAATATGTTAAATTTGTCACATGGTCACCCAGAGAAAAGATTTCAGATGACTTTTAGCCATGGTACTCAGATTGTCCTTAAGAATAAGAAGAGCTTCAAAGGAATATTGAACTTCATTCAGCAACTGCATTGTTCAGACATATAATAATTATAACATTGTAACCACTTAGTACTTATTACAGGATAAAGCAAATCTATAATATGTATGTACATATTATCAGAAACAAAGGTTTTTGGTTCGAGATAAAAGGAGATAAAAATGTAAATTGAGGTGTTCCAAATAAGCCTTATAATATTAAATTTGAATTTTGAGTATCAATACAGATTCATGATTTTATTAAATAAATATATTTCCTAGTTATATGCATTGAAAAGACCTAGAAGAAATGATATTCTAATAGCTATGAGCTCACTCGGCACCCCAGATCTTAGTTTCTGAGTACCATTCTCCCCTAAAAGGAAACAGAGCTCCTTGAAGAAATGGGTGAAACTAAGTCTGGGGCAAAGTATAAAATGAGTATTATTGTGTGAGAAAGCAAGAATGTTGAAGGCGTGTCCAATGGACAAAGCCAGTTCATAAGTGCTCCTCCTGGCCAAAATCGGAACATTTTCAGTATCAAACAGGAAAATAACTTTGATTGCAAAATACAGAATGAATAAGTCACCAGTCCGTAAGTGATTCTAGGCAATTCAAAGAGCGATATGAATGGATGGATAGATAGATAGATAGATATAGAGACTCTTTACTCTGAAAATTGGTAACTAGAAGAAATAATTATTTAATCTGCCTTTAAGAAAAAAACTGCACCTCATCTAGTTGATATAGGGAAGGTTTTCTTTACTCAGTGATGTCAGCTAGTAACTGCAGAACAAATTAGAAATTAGAGTTAGAAAATCCCAAATGTACAGCCCTGAGTGAGATCATTTAATTTCAGAGCGATGCTCTCACTACAGGTAACAGAGGTAGTTCTCTGGGGAGTGGGTTTCAAGCACATGGAATGGTGCTGAGACAGTGAGAGAGTTTGTGCTTTTTGCCCATCTGTCTTCTTCAGAATGCTCATCACAAACATATGATGCTTTTTACAATGAAAAAAAAGTAGCTTAAAAATCTCCTGCAACTTCCATTTTGTAACTTTTTACTTTTCCTTCAGGACCTCACTCAGCTGTTCTGACCTTTTAGCCAACTTCCCAGGCCACCCATCCCAAACCAGGTTGTCTCTTCCTTATTTCCTGGCCTTTATGATTATACTTACCACATTTTGAACATAAAACTGATTGTCTGTTTACTCAGCTTCCACCAAATGATTAAGATTTTTTTTTTAAAGATTTTATTTATTTATTTCACAGAGGGAGAGAGATCACAAGGAGGCAGAGAGGCAGGCAGAGAGAGAGGGAGAGGAGGAAGCAGGCTCCCCCCTGAGCAGAGAGCCCAATGCGGGCCTCGATCCCAGGACGCTGAGATCATGACCTGAGCCGAAAGCAGAGGCTTTAACCCGCTGAGCCACCCAGGCGCCCTGTTTTTTATTTTTGTTTGTTTGTTTGTTTGTTTGTTTACTTCTTTGTGGCCTGGGCTTCTGCTACCTGTTTGGAACATGGCAGAATTAAGTACATGCTTGCTGAGTCTTTAACTAATGAACATGGAGAAGGGTTTTGGGTGTTAGTCATCACAACCAGTTCATACCTGATACCCTCCTTCTTCTGCATCAGAATCCTCTGAGGAAAGAGGTTTAATTGTATACAAGTTAACAAGTAATTATTGAGTAAATTATGTGATTTCCCTGGGCCTTCAGTTTTCTCATCTACAAAGGTACGTGGGTGTGGAGAGAAGGAACCTAGGCTGTTGGGAATAACTGAGAAAAAGAATGTGCTTAATAACAACTTGTTGGATGATCAAATTTATAAATAAATTATAGAATTTATAAATAAATGAATAAACGGGTGAATGAAAGAACACAGAGATGGAAGGAAGGAGAGAGAAAAGAACTGAGAAGGGTGAATGGATGGATGGTCAATGGATGGATGGTGGATGGATGGGTGGATGGATGGGTAGGTGAATGGAGGGTGGATGTATGGCTATATGGATGATGGATAGTGGATGGATGGGTGGATGGATGGTGGATGGATGGATGGATGGATGGTGGATGGATGGTACATGGATGGATGGGTGGGTGGATGGATGATGGATGGATGGATGGTGGATGAATGGATATATGGATGGATGGATAGTGGATGGATGGGTGGATGGATGGTGGATGGATGGACGGTGCATAGCTGAGTAGATGGATGGGTAGATGAGTGGATGGTGTATGGATTGATGGGTGGATGGATGGATGGTAGATGGATGGATGTGTGGATGGTTGGATGGTGGATAGATGGATGGATGGATGGATAGATGGATGGATAGATGGATGGGTAAGCAGTCAGTTCTGTCCTAATTTATTATTAAGATTAGGTGAACCACAGATGGACCAACAGCCACAAGGAGATCATTTTCTGCTCCAGCCATGAGTTTGTCCCCATTTCTTCAGCTTTTGTGATTAAAAATGATTGGCTTTGATGGGATAACCAGTTTGCAGATCTCAGTAATGTGATTTCTTCCGAAGTCTGGGTCTGAGTCCAGTTGTCTGAGTCACCTCATTCAGCCTGGACCCACTCTGAGAAGATCAAGTCTTTGAGCCCCTAAAGCTGATGGGCAGCTACTATTTTCCTAAGTTGAAGAGGAAGTTGAAACTCTAGTCCCAAGTGAAATAGCTCTGAGGGAAGGCAGTTGCTTTGATGGCAGGCTTAGATGCTCACCTGTGAAATCTACAAAAAGAAAAACTGAAATTTGCCAGTCTCCGTAATTGATGAGTTACTCTTGCCTTGCAGAGGAAAGGAGAAAAGAGAAGCAGATCAAACACCACCACAAGGTGTGCTTAGATAGCTTAGTCAGAGACAGGGAAGTTGCATTCAAGTCCTAACCCTGCAGCTGACTGGCTAAGGACCTTCTGACTTGCCTCTACCCAATTTCGAACCTCAGTTTCCATACCTGGTAAATAAGGGGAAGAGGATAACCCGGTTTGCTTCCAGCACCAACATTTGCAGGACCATGAGCCCAGAGATTGTTCTGGCCAAGGCTGACCTGCTTCGAGCTCCTCCTCGTGTTTGAGTTTTCCATCCTTTGTGAGGATCAAAATTATGCCTGCTCTGCTGGCTTTGCATGGTTGCTGGGAGGGTCAAATGAGATCAGATATCAAAGTGCTTTAAAATGGCATAGCATATGCTGAGAGTGTGAATGTTTGATAAAAACTCCAAGACAGCCTGTGCACTTCTGAAGTAGAGAAATCAGAGAGGAGGGTATCAGAGAGTAAAGTAGAGTCTGAGAAAGGACTAGATTCATTGTCACAGCTCCCTGCAGTGCTCTCTGCCTCTGAGGAGAGTGTGGTCTAAGGCGTAATTCCTCTGGGTTCAGCCATCGGAACAGGGTAAACTCTGGCCAGCTTCTGAGTCCACCTGTGCCCCTGGCTCTCTGGGAATTTGGGGGAAAGGGTGGGTTAATTCTCTTGTTATGCCAACTCCCTCTCCTGCTCTCACTGAGGTCAGTGTGGGGATGACTTTCCTATCCTGCTCAAATTGTCCCCATTCCACAGGCAGTCAACCCCAAAAGGAGGACCTAGCCCTTTTTCATAACTCTCACCAAAGAAAACTCACACGCAGGCGGTGGCTGCACAGAAGCCTTCGGAGCTACGGGGCATGCACACAGCAACATCCATAGACAAGTTCAAATCACACCTGTATCCTCGATTCTAATAGGTCACCCTTAGTTGCTTCTACAGCTCCGGTTCCAGCTTCTGGTAATGTTGATTCGAACTTCTAGCTCCTCCTACTTTTTTTTTTTTTAAGACGTTATTTATTTATTTGAGAGAGAGAGAGAGAGAGAGAGAGAGAGAGAGAGAGAGGGAGAGAGAGCAGGGGGAGGGACAGAGGAAGGAGGAGAGAATCCTTAAGCCGACACCCCGCTGAGCAGGGGCCCCGATTCGGGGCCTGATCCCAGGACCCTGGGATCATGACCTGAGCCGAAGGCAGATGCTTAACTGACTGAGCCACGCAGATGCCCCCATCCCCTACTTCTTGCCTCCTTTCCAGCCTCATTTCCGTTCACTTCTAGTACTGGATTCTCTGATCCTTTCCTGTTGCTGCTCACACATGTCTTTCCATGATGGATTCCTCCTGAAGAGAAACTTATTCTTCTACACAGAAATTCTGAGCATTTGTCTCATTGTCTCATGATCTTCCAGATCATGGAAGGACAGATGCAAGCTGCCTGGCCAAGGAAGGTCTGGAATTCAGGGTTAAGTTTGCCAAGAGCTCTCTGTTAGTGGTCGCGGGCTATTCTGGTGGGGGGCGGGGCAGAGGATAGACAGTCCCGAGCCAACCTGAGAACAGTAGTGTCCTCTTTCTTACAGAGTCTTGTGCAGAATGTGTCTTCTGGAAACAACAATAAAAACCCATGGTTTGTCCTGGGGATGGAGAAGTCCATAACTCTCCTAATAAGTTAGTTAAGCTTACTGCTCCCTTTATTTTAAGAAGGAGAATCAGAGAAACACTGAGAGCAGAAACTATTTTTTCTCCCCTAGGATTTATTAACAACAAAACTCAGCCCCTGGGGAGGTAGATGTTCTACAATCTTTTCAGAAACTCGCTGGTTTCCAGCTCAGTTTAAAATCAAGTAACCATCAAGGTAGGTAAATGGATCTTTTTTCTTTTCTTTCTTTCTTTCTTTCTTTCTTTTTTAACTTTTTTGTTTCAGTCCTTGTTAGTTTTCTGTCTGGAGGGCCACCTGGCCCATGTTTCCATACAACCCACAGCCCCTTGCACAGGCCCTCAGTATGTCTCACAGCCTGCTCATTTACTCCGTGCACAGAACCAATTTTCATTTCAGACTCAATTACTCCAAAGGCCTTTTTCGCCTGGCCTCCAAATCTTCGACCTTTGGGCAGTTTCCCCATACTTAGCAGCATGATGCCTCTATTGTTCCAGATTACTTTAAAAAAAATTCATCTGATTGCCTAACTCTTTCTGTAATTCTGTCTGTGTTCTTTCTTCACCTCTTCAAGTGTGACATCCTCTTTTTGAATTTGTTCAAATTATACATTCAATTAGCAAAGCCCCGTATTAAATTGATGACATCTCACTGAACACAGAGCACTCTTGGATTCTGTCTCTTAGCAATTAATTGGTGTCTAATCCATTGATAGAGTTCTCGAAATGAATAAACTTCCCAACACTTTTCCTGATCAATTTGAATTCGTGAAACAAATCCTTGATCTCTTTTGCTCTGTCGCCATTTGGAAATGTTTACAGGTTGGTTTTACCGAGCTTTGAAACAGAGATCAGATGATCTCCTGAACATATTTGTTGGCCTCTCTGTGGCATTTGGGTTTCCACGAATATTTTATGTTCATATGGGATCCTGGATGTCGGGTGAATTTCCAGTCGGATTCCTTGGAGACAGGCATGTCAAGATGCATGACTGGATCTTTCCTCAGATCACATGCCATGTGTGCTGCCTATGGGGATTTTCTGAGGCTTAGTCTTTTCTCTGTGTGCTGTGGGGAGGGGGTGACCGTTTGTCAAGTACAGTTTGTATGCTGTGTTGCCTCTCGTATTACCTCCATTAAACCCAATCCCATGAGGCGGGAACCCTATTGTGCTATTTTGCCCATTTTGCTAGACCTGCACACAGCTCACAGACACCGTGTCAAGCAAATACCTCCCAGCCTTCTTCCATCTGCTGCCCCTTGCACACATCCGTGGGTACATAAGGGAAGAGAGCAGTGTGGTATAGAGGCTCTGCCAGTGCCTGAGTGTCTATCCTGGCTTCTGCCTCTCACTGGGGAGACCAGGAGCAAGGCACTTTGCCTTTCTATGCCTCAGAGTCCCCATCAGGAAAACAGGGATATAATAGTACAGTGGGTCCTCGTTACTCCTGAATTCTGTATTTGCAGATTCCACTAACTGGATACGATTATTTGTGACCCCTAAGCGCATATTTTCACGATCATTCATGGACACTTGTGGAGTGGGGAAAATGTGAATTGTCTGAAATGCACGTTCCCAGCTGCGGTCAAACCAGGTGACACTCTGCTCCTTGTCTCAGCTCTCCTATTCTAAGCCCAAGTCCTTTTCGCAGTACGTTCAGGGTTTCTCGTTCTGGGGCTGTTTGTTGGTGATCCTGAGGTGTTGAAGCTCTGTCGCTCTTCCTGAGCACGAGAAGGCTGTAAGGCGAGTTATGGAGAAAAGATGTGTGTTAGCTAAGCTTCTTTCAGATGGGAGTTATAGTGCCGTTGGCCATGAGGTTAATGTTGATGAATCAACAGTAGATTAAATGAAATGTCTTTAAACAGAAATTCATAAAACTGGGGCACCTGGGTGGCTCAGTCATTGGGTGTCTGCCTTTGGCTTAGGTCATGATCCCAGGGTTCTGGGATTGAGCTCCGCATCAGGCTCCCTGCTCAGCGGGAAGCCTGCTTCTCTCTCTCCCTCTGTCCCTGACTGCGTTCCCTCTCTCGCTGTGTCTTTCTCTGTCAAATAAATAAATAAAATCTTAAAAGAAAAGAAGAGAAATGCGTAAAACAAGGTTATGTATTGATGGGTTGATGAAAATGTTGTGACCAGAGACTCACAGGACCCTAACTTTGTGTTTCCTTTGGGAGCAGTGGTTCAGAATTCATGAATTCAGAGTGTTCAGGGAGAATTTATGGAACAAAACTAGCATGAATAATGAGAGTCAATTGCACTGGCCTTGCAGGGTGATAAGATTTAAATAAATAGATGCATATCAGGCTTAGAACTATGGCTAGCACACAGAATACATCAAGAAAATGTTAGCTTCAATATTAGTTACCTAGAAAGCCCATCTTCATCGCCATCAACTGGTTCCTCCTTCTGGATTCTTCCACCCTTCACTACCCTGCAGAATCTCTGAGACCGAGGAGGAGAAGTCCGGGATCTTCAGTGTGCCTGTCCTATCTTGTACAAAAATTAACTATAGCAGTTTCTGCTCTGAGCTATCGCTGCCCTCCAATGGTCTCATTTGACAGGTCACTGTGTGGGTTAATGGACTACTACTTCTAAAAGTCCTAACAGAGTGCCTGGAATATATAAGGGTTCTGCCTGGCTCACTCTCATTTCTTACTTTGGAAAACAATCTTGTCTTCTGGAAGGTTCTCTTTCCCATTATATAGGAATGCTTACAAATTCTTGCTTGGCCCAAGTCAGACCCTGGGGTGCTGGCTCGGGGATGGGAGTTGTGAAACACAGGGACAACGGAGCTTCAGGACAGAAGCCAAGAACTGCAAGGCAGAAGCAAGACCCTGAGCAGGAAGTACCTTGGTCCTGACCTAGCCTTCCCTCTGGTGTCTCTTGAACTCCTTCCAGTAGCATGGACCTCTGCCATCCCCAGAGCTCTGTGGCTCCAGAGTGATCTCGAGCCCAGGTCCTGAACGCTGAGACCCCCAGGGACCACTCAGAGTGAAGCTTGGCTGTCTGACAATTACCACCCTCCTCTGGCTCTGACCACCACCCCTCCTCTTCCCATCATCCATCTGGACCAGCCAAGCCCTACATACACCACCACCCACCACCCACCATCTGCTTTATTAAACGATTGCACAAACATTCTCCCTTTTCCACTTAATTTAGGTCCCTCTAATAGTAAGAGTCATTTTAATTTCTCTGAGAAGACTGAAGTAGACTGATGAGTCTTAGGAAGAATTCAGTCAAAGGGGGAAGTTGTCACTCATTCTACGTGACCATTCCCACAATCATGTCCTAACTCTGATACTATGTATGTGACTTGCTTGTCCCCTAGAAGCTTCTGCTTCCCAAAGGCAAACAAGGTCAGCATGCGTGCCTCTGCCACATGGAGTCATGAAGACTGAGTAAGTAATCCAGGTAAAGCCCCAGAATGAGCACCCAGCACAGGACTCAACAAACTTTCTCTGTAAAGGGCCAAATAGGACATCTTTTAGGCTTTCCAGCACTGAAGCCGCCATAGAAGACAGGTGAAGGAGTGGGTGTGGCCGTGTTCCAATAAAACTTCATTTATGGACACTGAAATTTGAATTACATATCATTTTTATATTTATAAAATAGTATGTTTCTTTTGGTTGTTCCTAGCCATTTAAAAGTGTAAAAAAATCATTCTTAATTCACCAGCCCTACAAAACCAGATTTGGCTCATGAACCACAGTTTGCCAGCCCCCTAGTTGGGACGTAGTCACTATTCAATAAATGTCAGCCTCGGTGACCAGCAGGATCTTCTTTTGTAAGTCCCTAGCTCCTGATTGAAATAAACTTGGTGGCAGCTTTCTCTGAAAACCTGCAACCCTTTCATGACGCTTGAAGAACAGTCTGGAAAGCACACTTGGGAAGATTCTTGGTGGGAAAGCAAAGACATTTCATCCACAATGATCTAGGCCAGTGGCGCATCAAGAGAAGGTGGGCTACTGGTGAAGATGGTGGGCTTGGAGGCCCAGGAACGTGCTCCAGATGCGGGAGTTTAAGGAACTCATTCACTTCTCAGCCTCAGTTTCTCTCAGGAGGGAAATGGAGATAAGACTATTCTAACAATAAAAGTAGCTCACATTAGGGCGCTTGGGTGGCTCAGTGGGTTAAAGCCTCTGCTTTCGGCTCAGGTCATGATCTCAGGGTCCTGGGATCGAGGCCTGCATCGGGCTCCCTGCTCACCGGGGAGCCTGCTTCCCCCTCTCTCTGTCTGCCTGCCTCTCTGCCTCCTTGTGATCTCTTTCCCTCTGTGAAATAAATAAATAAAATCTTTAAAAAAAAAAAGTAGCTCACATTATTGAGCCAGATGAGGTGATTTATTGCTATAAATTCACTTAATTCTCATCGTAACACTGTCGGTGCCATGATTATTTATTTATTCTAATTTTACAGACAAGGAAATTGAAGCAGACATGTTAAATAATTGGCTCAAAGTCCCAGAGCGAGGCAGAAACAGTCAGAAGTCAAACTTGGGTGATTTTAAACTCCACAATGTTGAGCCTGTCCTTTTAAACTTCAAGCTCTACTTCAGAGGCTGCCTACTCCATTCTCTTCACATGTTCATATTTTTGTATATCGAGTAACCCATCCATCCATCTGCTGGGCTTGTGCTGCTGATGCACAATGAACAGGACGCTGGTTTGGCTGTCCAGGATCCCCAACGGTAAAGAGGGAGGCAGATAAATCAACCAACAGTACCCCACCACTCAACTAAAGTCTGAGTAGTGTCAGGAAGGACCTGGGGCAGGGAGTTGTTGGTCTTAGAAGTTGGAAGGAGGTATTTGTGAAGGGTGGGGAGAGATATCGGGGAAAAAGTCATAGAAAATACTGTTTTTGAGTTGGGCCTCTGAATTCCTTGGCTTGGCATTCAATGCTCTTCACGGCTGTGACCCACTGTGCCTTTCCAGCATCCCCTCTTGCCTCTTTGCCCACCCAAAGCTTTGCTCCCATTGTATCAGACCATTCATGATACTTCCCAACAGTTGGCTCATGGACAAATGCAACAGGGGGCGAAACTTTCACTGTCATGTGGCAAAAAGTAAAAGAGGGTCTGTGAGTGATTCTTTCATCAGCCTGTATCTGTTCAATGGAAATAACATACCTTTCTTTGTTTGCTGTGTTTTTCCTAATTTGTTGATGTGAAAATACTCTTTCTTTTTTAGAAATGAAGTGAGAATAGGATAGTAGGTTTTTTTTCTGTTAATTATTTCACTTACCCGCCCCCATAATGGTTGCCAACACTTACCATTTTTTCAAGATAGTGATCTGTGAAATTGCAATGCCCGCGACCAGTGCGTTTTTGCTCTAGCTCACAGAACTGTTAGCCCAGTTTTAACCTTGGGATCCACTGGGTGTGACCCTCTCTTATACTGACTCCACCAGAAACTGCTTTGGGGGGGTCTCAGCCCTTCCCCAACCTACCCTTTTCCTATGTGTGACATATACTATTGGTCTGTCTACCCCAAATCCACTGCTCGCCCCTTTCCCTTTGCAGAGCCTGTTGCCTACTCCATGATCCAACTGTCAGATGCTTGGTTCTTCCAGACTTCCTGTTGAGTCAGGCCAATAGGCCTTTGACCTAATTCATACACCTGGCCTGACCTCTGTTAGCAGGAAAAAGAGACCTGATCACTTCTTTAAAAATATACTGGCCTGGGTGGCTAAGTCAGTTAAGTGGCTGACTCTTGATTTTTAGCTCAGGTCATGATTTCTGGGTCCTGGAATTGAGCCCAGGGTTGGGCTCTGCGTTCAGCAGGGAGATTGCTTAAGGATTCTCCCTTTGACCCTCTCCCTGCTCACCCTCGGCTCTCAATCTCTCTCTCTCTAAAATAAATAAATAAATCTTAATAAAAAACTGGTTTTTTATGAAATATCTGTAACATTAATAGAAGTACAGAGACTGATGTAGTGAACGCTTGTGCCCACGACACTCGGTTCGGCTCACTGAACATGCTCCAATCCTTTCAGATCTCTTAATCCTTTGTTTCAACTAAAACATTACAGCACTGAAGTCCCTAAGTGCCCCTCCTGGCCTCATTTACTTTCCTCCCCAGGGAAAACTTTCAAACCGAAGTGAGCATGTTTCTATACTTTCCTCCATGGGTAGGAGCCCAGGAATCACACGGTTTTAAAGAAACGGTAGCAGACTCCAGGAGTCATTGAGAACTTCCTTTACTGTAATTCAAGATTGTGTTTTCTGATATTTATCCACGAACCTTGACATCCTTCTTAACAACCTGCGTGAAGTACGGCAGAACTCTGTATTCTTTCTCTCCTGTGGATGGACTTCTAGACTGTTTCTGATTTGGGGATATTGCGCCTAGGGCTGCTGCTAAGTCTCGCACCTATCTCCTTGAGCAAGTTGAACTCCCTTTTAATAATTTCTCTGGTATGTCTGATGAGGCCTGAAGCAAGGGGGAAATGCAGGGCAGTGAAGAAAAAGTAAGGCCAGCAACAACCCCTCCCACCCCCAGCCCAGGGGCAAGGCTGAATGTCCACTGAGTGGAAAATGACACTTGTCCCTGGAGAAGCACAGAGATGGTCTCTTGTTCAGAAATCAGTTTCTGATTTATTTCCTCTGGACACTTTGCCCCAGGGCCTAGAGGCCTGGGCTCCGCTGCTCACTCAGCCCTGGGACCTGAGGCATGGGTGACCTTCCCAGGATATCGCTGCCCTTGGAGATTTGCAAAGACTGTTTTCCGTGGATGCTGGTAATTTGCGCAAAGTCCTCAGTGAGTTTCAGAAGTCAGTTTCGAAGCCAAATAATTGAGGCAGTTTAATTTTAGCTCTTCAGTTCTCCTTACAAAAGTGAGCTGTTTATGAGAAATCTAAAAATTTTCCCTTCCCCAGAAGAATGATCTTTCAGGCCCGAAATAATCTCATGCGGCGGCAAAATCATGGGATAATACACGTGAGGT
Source organism: Ailurus styani (assembly GCA_002007465.1). NCBI lineage: Eukaryota > Metazoa > Chordata > Mammalia > Carnivora > Ailuridae > Ailurus > Ailurus styani. The sequence goes on from LNAC01000017.1 coordinate 1,398,047, forward strand.
CGATCAAAGGGCTTGTCCCAAGTTTGCTGTCCCTAAAATTCGCCCCGTAACTTCAGTGCGAGTTCCAGGCTGGGCTTCTCTCGGCTTGCTCTGTTTCTGCCCAGTGACTGGGGATTCCGGCCACCCATCAGCCATGCACTTCTGATCCTGCTTCGGTGGCGGCCTGCTTTGGTGGCACGCAGCCCCCGTGCGCCAAAGAGCTACAGGTTCCTTCATCAGGGAGGAGGAGGCCTCTCCCTGACCTCCTACACTTCTGACAAGGCTTAAAATGTTCCCCTGGGGTCGAACCTAAGTAAGGACTTTTATAAGCCATCCTTTCGTGTCTCTGCAGGGCGCAGGGTGGGAGTTCTGAGCAATCCGTATGTAAATTAAAGCCTTTTTTTGCTAAACTGCAGCACTCACCTTGTGACACTTTTGTTTTAAAACTTACTAAAGGCTCAAGGCTCACTGTAAAAAGTTGGAGCTCTTTAGCTTGACATTCACAGCCCTCTGTCAGCTGGCCCTGCTGACTTTGCTAGGGCCAGTCTTATTTCTTCTGCGTCCTTCCACTCTCCAGTTTCTTGTCCCACGGAACTACGGACTTTCCCCCACTGCACACACCCCCTTACACTCGCTTGTCTTCACACCACTCTCCCCCCTGCCCAGGATGGCCTTCCTTTTCTCCCCCATCCTCAAATTCCTATTCATCTTTCAAGAGCCAGGTCAAATGCCCCATCTTTTGGCAACCCCCATAGCCATACTTACTCCCTCACCTATCTGTGTATCATCGTCTTTCCTACGTTGGTGTGTCGGTCTCTCTAACAAGACTGCAGTTGCTGCAGTGGTAGGATTCGTGTGGTACTCATCTCCCCGGGCAACGTGGATCCTCATGGTTTGGGAGTTCTGGAATCCAACGGGCTCTGGCTCATGCCCCAGTTCTAGCAAATATTAGCTGTGTGACCTTGTACGGTTACTTCACTGGCTTTAACTTCAGACTTAGCATCCATAAAATCAGCCTCATAAGGAGAAAGTAGGGATGCAAAAAAGGGCCCGACACATAGCTTGATCAATGTCAGCTACATTGATGGGGTTGTCACTTATTTTGGCACCGAACATGGTTCCGGGGACAGAGTGGGTGCTCAAGCAATATTAGCTACATTAACATTCACTGCCTGATATGGTCAGAATCCTGATGGGTACCTGAAATATCCAAGTATTTTGGATACTTTGACTTGTGCTCCAGTGCCGAGTCACGCCCTGAGATTTCTGTCTCCATCAGAAACCATAAGCTCTGGGACCACACTCGGTTGTCAGCACGCACCCTTTGCAGGTGTCCTTCTGGAACTCCGGCAGTCATGACTCTGGGGCCTCTGAGATCCCATGCTTCCTTTTCCTTCATCTGATTTTAGACTTTTGTGACTTTTTCACTGGATCCTAGGGAATTTTAAATACAAATTATCACATCACCGGAACATCCTGGTATGACAGCTGCTGCTTCGTGCAGCATTCAGGAAAAAATGATGAGTGCACTTGGAGATATTGGCAATGTACTTGGGGATCATTACTGAAAAGGTGGCTCTTTGAGAATTTGAATATACTTAAAAAAATAATAATACTAATTCTTAGAATGTGACCTGTGCCCATGGGATGTGATTCCTCCCATGTATCAGAGGTTAAGGTGCACATCTGAGGAATTTTCCATTGGTAGCACATTGATGATACAGCTTCAGGGTATGTCTTTCATGAGCAGTAGCTATTCATTTGGGAGTTAAGCCCTTATTTACTTCGATAAGATAAAATCCCTGCAATTTGGGTTACTGATTACCAACAAATCTAACTTCCATATGCATTGCTGGCGAGATGATGGATCCTCACACCCACCGGGGAGAGCTCTCTCTTGAGAGAGAGAATCAGTATCACGTCTGCAAGTGTGTTGGGCGAGGGAGACTTTGACAAGATGTTGACTCCCATTCCTGTCTCCCATCTCTTATGACATTGGCGTCTCTCGTTCCACTCATCCATATGCTATAATCACCCAATACATCGTTACTGTTATTATTTTAAAGTTATCTTTCAGATCAGTCAAAAATAAGGGGACTGCTGTGGGCCCCCCCTTATTCACGGTTTCGCTTTCCACAATTTCGGTTAATCGCTGTCGGCTGCAGTTGAGAAGCAGATGAACGGATGATCCTCCTTCTGACCCATATCATCAGAAGGTCAATAGTAGCCTAACGGGACATCAAAATGCCTATGTCGTCCACCTCATTTCATCTCATCATGTGGGCAAGTCATCATCTTACATCATCACAATAAATAGGATGAGTCCAGGACAATGGCTTATTTTGAGAGAGAGAGAGAGAGAGAGAGAGAGAGAGAGAGAGATACCCACATTCACCTTGACTGTTATCACAGTATATTGCTATAATTGTTCTATTTTATTATTAGTTGTTGTTGTTAATCTCTTAGTGTGTCTAATTTCTAATAGAAACTTTATCATAGGTATGTATGCACAGGAAAAAAACACTGTTTATCAGGTTTGGTACCATCCACTGTCTCAGGCATCCCCTGGGGGGTCTGGGAACAGATCTCCCCCAAATAAGGGGGAACTATCATAAAAGACTTTGTTTTATAATTTATAAAAGACTGCGTTCTTTTATTTGCTGTACTTATTCCTTTCCCAATTCTCTTCCTTTCACTGTGTCATCCTAAATTTCTGGCCCATATTATTTCCCTTCTCCCTGAACTTCTACTCCTACGAACATTTCTTGCAGGGCAAGCCCGCTGCTGCTGATTTCCTCCTATTTTTGTTTGTCTGAGAAAGTTTTCATTATTTATTCTGAAAGATAATTTCACTGGATATGGATTTCTTGGTTAGTGGCTTTTTTCTTTCAGTGTTTTGAACATTTCTTCGCATTCTTTCTGCTCGCACGGTTTCTGAAGCGATGCCTGCTTTAATTCCAACCTCTGCTGCTTGGTGCTCTGAGATTCCTGAATCTGTGGTTTGCTATCTGTCATTGGCCTGAAAAATTCTCAGTCCCTATCACTCCTGCCTTTCTTGTCTTTCTCACTGTATTCTCACATGGTCAAGGAAAAGAGCTCTGGTACCTTCATCCCCTTATAAGGCTACCAATTCCATTGCTATGGATTGAAGATTTGTGTTCCCCTCCAAATGTATATGTTGAGACTTAGCCCCCAGTGTTGATAGTATTTGGAGGTATAGGTTTTGGGGAGATAATTAGGTCATAAGGATGGAGGCCTCACTAATGAACTTAATGCTTTTAATTGAAAAGGCCCCATACAGGGGGACCTGGGTGTCCCAGTTGGTTAAACACCCACTCTTGATTTCAGCTCAGGTCGTGATCTCAGAGTCTTGGGACTGAGCCCCGCTTTGGGCTCAGCGCTCAGCAGGGAGTCCGCTTGAGATTCTCTCTCCCTCTGCCTGTCCCTCTCCTGGCAGTCTCTCTCTCTCAATCTTTCTTTCTAAAATAAATAAGATAATTAAAAAATCCCTCACCCATCCTGCTAACTGAGATGATAGAGGGAAGATGGTTATCTGTGAACCGGGAAGGAAGTAGGCTGTCCCAGACCTTGAATCTGCCAGCACCTTGAGCTTGGACTTCCCAGCTCTGGAGCTGTGAGAAATAATTTCTGTTGTTTATAAGTCACCCTGTCTGTGGTATTCTGTTATCACCACCCAAGCACACCAGTGCACTGTCATGGAGGCCCCCCTCCGGTGACTTCATACAAACACAACTACCTCCCAAAGGCTCGACCTCCAAATACCATCACATTGGGGATTAGGGCTCCAATATATGAATTTTTGGAAGACACATTCAATCCATAGCACCCACAGTCCACACACCCATCACGTGAGAGGTGTCTCTGTTTCCTGAACTCACCATACTCTTTCATATCGCCAAATCTCTTCTTTATGTGTAGAATTCCCTTCCCCACTTCTCAACCTTTCAAATCCCTCTCAAATACCATGTCAATGGTGCAGCTTCCCTGAGACTCTGGGGAGCACCAGTTCCCCCCTGTAAGTACATGGATGTCACGTCCCCCCATTAGGACTTTGGGAGCAAGGGCTGACTAACTCTTTGGGAGTCCTTTGGGAACAAGGGCTGACTAACTCCACTTTGTTTCCTTAGGAACAGTCAGTCAGATAAAAGTTGAATTCAGACCCCAAGGACCTCTTCACCATTTGTCTTGGTTTCTTTACTCTGCTACTTGCTGCTCAGAGGCGGGAAGACTGAACTAAAAATTATTCCTCTCTCCTTTCCTATTATCAAGTCATCCTCTCACTGTCATTTTTTTCCTGGGAAATTCAGGATGAAAGCCTACCGTCTGCAGAGCTCCATCCTTTCTGGGCTTCCACATTCCTGCCTTGACATGTATTATTCAACTGTCTCTGAAAACATGTTCCTATGCTTGTTTGGGCTCCCATCAACCAGACAACTGCATTTATGCTGAGGAACTAAATTTAGTTTCCTCTGTAGAAGTTTAAGTGCCATTTAGAGCAACTACACAACTAATTTGAGGTGGCAGTTTCAGCCTCATGTAGAATTTGCCATCACAGCAATGTGGAAGATGAATGTGTCAGCTGACTGCTCCCTTACCCCCCACCCCCACTCAAACTGCCACCATTGCTGGCAGGGTAGGTCCTTCCTCTTGGGCAAAAGAAGCCAGCTTCATTTTCTCTATAGGGTTTGATGCCCAAAGAAAGCCTGAGTTGTAGGTAGAAATCGTAGTCCAAAACCCAGGTGAGTAAGAAATAGAGCTTTATAATTTAATTTCTGACTCTAAGCTTCCCATCTGACTGACTGGGAGAAAACTTCACTTTGACCTTTCTTTGCGGGTCCCAGCATGTGTGTAGGGTTGGGCCAAAGTTTCGGGATCTTATGGAGGGTCAAGTTATACATGTTAACATCAGGTGAACCCTGGTTTCTGTCCTCGGGGTCTGTTAGGTCTGGTAACTTCTGCCTACTTTTGTTTGATGCTTACACTGGGGATCTTCAGCAAGGCCCTCTGTTGCCTCTTCTGCCCTTTCTTCAGGATCTTGCTGCTTCCCTTCTGAGGTGATTCAAGTGGTACTCAGGCCCTTGGCCATGACACACAGATTTCTCTCCTTCCCTCAAGCCCAGGGGCATCTCTTTCTACTCTGAGGTGAGGGAAGCCTTGATGTCATCCCTTCTTCGATCAAGAAGCTCTGTTTAGGCCCCAAGTACCCTCCTGTTTAGGTCTTCTAGAAAACTCTCCTAGCTATTTCAAGGTCCAACCTTTTGAATACAATAACCAGGAAGTCTTGTAGGCTACTTCTTCTCTCTTCCCAGAAACACACCATCCCTGAGGCAATGAGTCAGCATACAGCTGACTACTTGCCTGAATAAGGGGAAAAAAATAGGAAGAAAATAATGCAGACTAGTGTTTCAAAATCTTGCCCAGCCATATCAGGTGGAAGGGGGTCTTAGCAGGCACAGAGACATTTTCTCATCTCAGCCTCAATAATATACTGGATCTAGATCCCCTGAGAGCAGAAATGCTTTCTTTTTAGCTTATATATGCTCAGGTATGATGCAAATAATTTTGGTTCATGCTCATTGATGGTGACACTAAATTCCTCGTTTAAAACATAGACTTCTGTCGTTCATGTAATGTGTCACCCCAGAGTAGAAGTATGAGAGAGGGACTGCCAAGTCAAAGGCTGTACATTCACTGCCACAACAAACTTGCTGGTTTTCTCTCCCGGGACCTTCTCCAATGGTTACTTTGATCTGCTGTGCATGAGACACCCATCTCTCTCACTCTCTTGAGAGAGAGAATCAGTATCACGTCTGCAAATGTGTTGGGCCAGGGAGACTTTGACAAGATGTTGGCTCCCAACATCAAAAAAATACAAGGGTCATATGGCCATTGGCTTTGGAGAAGTCAGGCAGGCTCCCACTTGAGAGTCAAACGGAATGTGCAGATTTAAAGGAAATTTGTTGATTTCAAACAAAAAGAAGTGTGACAATGTTAAGTGAATTTTTAAAAAATCTTGATTTGGAATTTCAGCTAAACCTCAGAGTCGAGAGAAATGCTTGGTAAGGACCCTACCTTCTAAAGAGAGGCACCAGGCAGAATCCCACAGCTGATCCATTCACCAATAACTAATTTTTCAGTGACCAGAAATAAATAAAAATCCAATGGAGAGGATCCTTTGAATTTAAGTGAATAGGGCAGTAAGGTGAGACTTGGAGACTTTTTCCAGAAGGGAGCCTCACACCTCATCTCCAGTTGGACTTACACTTAGGACCAGATGGTTGCATAAGAAAGCGCTCAAGTGAAACTGACTTGTGTACCCTGAAATTGACAGCCCCACACCATCGCCTGGATGGGTCTCCGGTCAGAAGGCTGCAGGAGTTTCCTCTCAGAGAGGAAGGTGGGAAGGAGCTAGAAGAGAAGGAAGTTCAAGTCCACTGTCTGTTGGAGCAAAGGAGAGAGAGAGAGGGAGTGAAGCCGTGGCAGAAGGCATTGGCCACTATGAGAGCTCCAGAGAGCACCAGTTAGCCAAATAGAAATTTACCCCATTCCTAATGTTCCTTTTCTCCTCCAAGTAGCCTCCAGAGGGCCCCTGAAACACCACGACTGGGAGAGGGGTTCTGGAACAGGCCTGAGAAGTGGAAAGAGTGGCAGTGGCTTAGATGAAAGGTTGAAGCTTGGCTGCAGCATGTGGGGTGCTAGAGTACCTGAGAATTCCACCAACACCCAAAATAAGTGGAGAGAAAAACAAAATAGTTACGAGGGCTGGCTGAGGTTCGGGTGGGAGGGAAAATAAAAGATATTTCCTGATTGTACTTTTCCAAATTCAGTCTATTTCAACATCCAGTCATGGCAGCTAACAGGGGAGAGGTGGCCAGAGGCAGGGCTACGTAGAATGAATGCCCACTCTGCGTAGGGAGCCTTGATTATTAGCCAAAGGTAGAGCATGTGGGCCTGGGGCACAGGGCCACTGGGAGTGGCAGAATCATTGGGACTTAATAAAAAATATATATATTTGGTTGCTGCCTCCAGTTTCTGACACAGAACACCTAAAACCCCTGTAATTTCCTGAGTGATAGATGTGGTAGGAGCACCTTACACAGAGCTCCAAAATCCCTTGGAATTTCCTGAGTGATGAGAGCATCTTTTATTTTATGTGGTGACCCTTGGTGGCTCCTGGAAAACTTCAGGATGAGGGCTGGTCACCAGAAGGATCAGCCATGATGAGAAATTTGGAACTTCAGCCCCAAACCCTCACCCTCTCTGGAGATTGAGTAAATAATCGATTATGCCTATGTAACGAAGCCTCCACAAAATTCCCTCAACTCTGGCGTTCTGAGAGCTGTCAGGTTGATGACCACATCCCCATGCCAGGAGTTTGGCACAACCCAACTGCATGGGAACGTAAGCTCCTGTGCTCGGGACCCTTCTGGACCTTGCACTATCTACCTCTTCATCTGGCTGTTCATTTGTATCATTTATAATGTCCTTTCTAATAAAGTGGTAAGTGTTTAAGTAAATATTTCCCTGAGTTTTGTGAGCCCTTCCAGCAAATTCTTGATCCTGTGGAGGATGGGTATGGGAACCCCCAACTTTGTAGCCAAGTCTCACAAAAGTGTGGATACCCTAAGCACCCATTTCTTGTGAAAGGCATCTGAAATAAGAGTAGTCTTAAGGAAGAGAGCCCTTCACCTGTGGAATCTGATGGCAACTCCAGGTAGTTAGTGTCAGAATGGAATTAAATTCTAGGACATCTGGGGGCCCCTGGGTGGCTCCGTTGGTTAAGCGTCTGCCTTCGGCTCAGGTCATGATTCCAGAGTCCTGAGATCTAGCCCCCATTGGGCTCTTTCCTCAGCAGGGAGCCTGCTTCTCCCTCTCCCTCTGCCTGCCACTCCACCTGCTTGTGCACACGCTCTCTCTCTCTCAAATTGATAAATAAATAAAATCCTTAAATTTGAGGACATCCAGTTGGTTTCTGAGGAATTGGAAAATTGATTAGTGCAGGGAAAAACTCCCATATTTAGTGTCAGAAGCGCTGTGAATAGAAACACAGTTTTTCTTTATCTTCTCTCATTACCAGGTTCCCATGCTCCTATCAGCCAAATCCAGTCCCCAGGTCCTATCAGGAGAACTTGGACGTTTCGGCCACATCTTCCCTTGTCAATTTCCACTGTGGCCAGCTAGTCCTGGTTTCATTCGTTATGTTTCCCTCAGACTGTTATAATAGACTCTTCACTGGCTTCCCAGATTCAACCTCTTCTCCCTGATAAACGACATGTTATGCCAGACATTAAAGAGGAGGCAGAACCACCTGAGAGTAGTTGGGGGATACACACACGTAAGTGACAGAAATCCCCCATCTAGGGATCTGTCTGAAGGAAATAACAAAGCCCATGCAATGAGATTTTAGTTTTAAAAGAGAAAAATAGAAAGAGATCATCTCAACATTATTTATGCTAGTGAAAGAGATCAGAAATAACCCATGTCCTGTAAGAGAATGATTAAACAGACTATTGGATATCCACTAAAACCGTGTTGCAGAAAGAAGAATTAAAGATATGGAGATAAACGCACAGGAATGGTAAAGGTAAAAAATCCGCTTAAAATTTTTGTACGAAATCAATGACTTCTTGTTGCTCCGTGAGTACACGCACAGGTGTGTGAGTATATGTCCAGAGAAGATGAGTGAAATGTGCATGCGAAGGGTTACTGGTGCCCATGGCAGGAGTTAGGGAAGACTGGTCATTCCTATCCCCGTCTTTGTACCTTTCCCCGTTTTTGGCTTCTTTCCAGAGACGGTCTGTTGTTGGGTAATAAAAACAAAAGCACACACGAGTTATCTGTCATGTAAAAATGGCAATGGTGAGCACACTCACATTTTTCTGGTGGTGTTGTCCTAGGTGGGGTAGAAGCATTTTTCAGGCAAAGCCTTCGTGTGATTTGACATTTACTAAGTAGGCTGAAAATAGCACACTGAGGAGGCCAGGTAGCTGCTCTTAACCTCCTTTTAGGAACCAGTGTCCTGAGAGAAGCAGGGAGTCCGGATTCTGCCCATGTTCAGCCAGTGGGAGGTCAGACCTTAGGCTATTTCGCGGCCATCCTGCCTGTGCAACACCATGAGGAAAATTACCAGGAAGACAAGTTGTGGTTTTCAGGTTATTCAGCATTCCCAGCAATTGGACACAAAAGGTCTAGGTTTCAATTCTTCCCTTCCTTCCCTATTGGAAGAGCTGGTCATCACAGGGTCCCTTTTCATCCGGGCACAGCCTGAGGGGAGTGAGGTGAATAAAGCATATTCGGGAGAGGTTAAACTATTTCCAGAGAAATTGAGTACCTCGTTCAGAGAGGGAGGGGCATTTTTTTTCTCCCCTGGAAATACTCAACCTTTTATTATTTCTTTTTTTGGGGGGGGATGAAAATATCTATCTTTTATAAAATTTGTCAAATGATTAAGCATATCACATATTTCAATGAGTGGAATTCTAGTATATGTATCCTATGACTTGCTTTAGTGCTTCATCCGTGTTGATGCAAGTAGCTAGAACATTCATTTTTCAAAGCCATATACTATTCCAGTGTGCGTAAAAACCATAATTTCTTTATCTATTTCATTTTTGTGGGACTTTCTTTTTTTTTTTAACAGGTTTTCACCCTTACACAAAATGCTATTTTGAACTGGTATGCACATAAGAATTTACTGAGAGTACATGCCTAGAAATGAAATAGAAATTGTTATAAGCAATACGATTCTTCAAAATAATTAGGAAGCCCTAAATCATTTTCATTTATTAATTTACATAGCCATTACTCTCTTATGACTCTTCTACTTCTCTTTGGTCTTCTCCTTGTCAACTTTGGTATTTCCAGACTTTTTCCTTTTTTCAGTTTTTGGCGACATAGAGGGGGTGCTTGTAAGTTACACTTTGTTTATTACTGTGGCTTATGCAGCTTTCTGCATGTTTCTGATTCATTTGTGTTTATTGCTCTGGGCAATCCTTTTCAACTCCTTTGCCTATTTTTGCTGTCGGGCTGTCTGTCATTTTCTTACTGATTCATGGGGAGCAGTTCTCCGTTTTGTTGAAGGTGACGATGACTATGTATCTAATTTCATGTCACTATAAACCGTCCGACTGCAGCTTAGAGATTTTACTGATGATGCTTCTGATGATGCCCGACATAGAGACTATGGCAAAACTATAGCACGCTGCATAGTGTCCAAATAAATCTGTTCACCTTTGTTTCGCTGCACCTTAGCTCTGTGACCATGAGCCCACAACTTGATTCCTGTTATTTCAGATAGCTTCTCTATGTATTATATATAATAATGATATTCAACTCACGAGGATGCTATGAAGAATAATGTATTGTAAAGGGCCTGAGAAATAGCAATTATTGAATATATGGTAAATAATAGTAATAATAGCAACCACAACAACCACACCAGGGTGACCTTCCCCCTGCAGTAACGAGGAGAGCAGACAGTCCTGGGCAGAGCCACTCTGGGAATGGCTAAAGATGCTGACGTTAGCTCCATTCTGTGTCTTTTCAGACCAGTCTCTTCCCAGTCCCACTGGCGAGACTAAAACAGTTTAAGATACCTCTTCATGGGATGTATGTTCTTGTGGATTATGTTAATCCACAATTCAGTCCAGGTCTGAACTGGAATATTGGCTCGTGAGGACATGAGCTATGTCCGGTTTGCTGCTGTTTCTCCAGGAACTAGAACAGATCTGGACACATAGTAAGTATTTACCAAATGTTTCTTGAATGAATGGATAGGAGAATAATTTAAAGTAGCAGTGCCCAAACTTTCTATAACCAAAAAACTCCCCTGGAAGGCCTCCTCTGTGGAAATGCCCCATGTTTTAGAACAGTATCCCTATCATCCAGCTTGAGTAAGAAAGAATGAAAGGAAAGAATTTAATTCCCAACTTAAAAATAACACCAAACTCTGCCACTGGGTATTCTGATAGGTGGAGAGAGCCAGTGTGATTGAACCTTAGCCTCAAGCCAAGCCCCGACGCCCTCACTGGCAAGTACATCCTGATTTCAGAGACTTCGCAATTTCTAGTAGGTTTCTTGTAACCATAAAAATTGCCCAAGGATCCTCTTTACATTCCCCAAACTCAGTGTGCTTTAGACAATGATATTTTACAGACTTTCACAGACCAAATATTTTTAGTGTTATTAATGATTTTCAGTTTAGAGCTGATAAAGAATATTTTTATGTCACCTGGAGGCAAGACCTAGATCATTTTCTGTTCTGTCATTCACACGTGCAGCATTCCAGAGATGACCTGGTAGGAAACCAGAAAAGGTCATGAAAACACTGGTGCACTCACAGGACAGGAAGGAGGGATGGGCCAGTCCATTTAGAGTTTGGGGCAATCAAACACTAGGGATGGTCTGGTCCATTCAGAGTTTGGGGGAATCAAAGATGCTGAGAGGCCAGTCCATTCAGAGGCTGGGAGCTTGTGATACTGTGGTTTATAGTAAATACATATTTAGCCTTCATCCTTCTTTCTGCACAGACCTCCTAAAACACTTGGAATTTCCTAATTGCTTGAGAGCTACAAAGGTGTCTTCTGCTGTGTTAATGTAGCATCTTTTGGATCAAAGCTAAGCGTGGGGGCTGCTTGCTAGGAGAACCAACTTTGCTGTTAGTGGGCTGGAGAACCTTTAGTTCCTTTCCCCTGACCTCCTGGGAAGGGAGAGGGCTGAAGGTTGAATCTGTTGCCAATGACCAGTGATTTTAGTCAATGGTGTTGAAGGGGAACAGAATTTGCCACCCCCAAATAGGTCTCTTTGGCATTGAATTATTTTAGGCTGATTATTTTTAAGAAATAGCAGGTATGAGAAGAGATCTGGAAACCGGGTAGAAGTTGTGCTTTTATAAAAGACATTTACATTTATAAGGGAAATCTCCATTCGTAAGAGTGTCTCCCTCTCTGTATCTGGAAGAGAAGGGTGACTCTAAATCTCTAGAAACTCTTTTTAGTGAAGAAGGTCAGGGTTTAAATCTGCATTACAACCTTACCCTTATTTACTGTGCTTTTCCTGGTAACCTCCCGTAACTGGCTTCCCTTCTGCTCCCAAACAATTTCTTTTCTCTTTATCTGGAGGTGTTATTGATGATGATGGCTTGGACCATTTCAGGGAGTGACTCAGTTTTCCTGGGTTTCTCCCATGCATGTGGGAGGTTTACACATTATTAAACTTCCACTTGTTTTTCTGCTAATTTGTCTTTTATTCTAGGGGGCTCACAGCCAAGAACCTGAAAGGGTAGAGGGAAAATTATTTTTCCTCCTCCACAATTCCTATGTAGTGCAGCCTCTATAAAAACCCAAAAGGACAGAGTTCGGGGAACTTCTGCATTGGTAAGCACAGGGAGATGATGCCAGGAGGGTGGTACATTAGTTGAGAGCGTGGAAACTTCACACCCCTGCCCCGTGACTTGTCCTATGCATCTCTTCCATCTGGCTGTTCCTTTCATATAGAATAAACCTTTTATAATAAACTTGTAGTCTTATAAGTAAAATGTCCTTCTGAGTTTTGCAAACCACTCTAGCAAATTAAACCCAACGAGCCGTGGAAACCTCCCATCCATTGGAACCTCCCATTTATAGCTGGTAAGTCAGAAGCACAGGTGACAACTTGGACTTGACCACTGAGTCTGAAATGTGTTGGGGGTAGGTTGGAGGCAGTCTTGTGGGACTCAGCCCTTCCTCTGTGGGATCTGATGCCCTCTCCAGGTAGATAGTGTCAGAATTGAGTTGAATTGTCAAGTACCCAGCTGGTGTTGGAGAACTGTTGGATGTGTGGGAAAAAACCCACATGTGGGGATTGGATTCCTGAATGTTTAAGGCTTTAACTACTTTGAAGGCTGCACAATTTCCAGGAATTCCCCCAAGAGATAAATACATACTTATTACTACCTTTAGCTAAGTGTATCTTTCAAGAAATAACTTTGCTCTTTGACAAAGGAAAAGTATCACTTAATAGCAGTCCATTGCCTTAACTGACTTTTGTAGAACATTAAAAATATAATAACAAGGAAGTAGTGGCTACTTGAAAAAAACGTATGTGACACAATATAAAACTGAAATATCAGAGTGCAGATATCAAACTTAAGGCAGCTGGCTATCCATTCCCAGTGACTAGCCTGACTCTGATTTCTGTCCATCCGTGGCTGAGGGCTGAATCCCATGTTGAGTTGTCCAGTCAGATTTGCTCATGCTGGAACTGGAATGCTAGAATGAGGTCTTTGCAGATGGAAGAGGGGATGAAGTGACATCTGGTTTAGGCCCCTTGTAGAGTTCCCTGATTCTGATGAGGGGTTGTGAGGATCTCTGGATCTTTTCATAGAGCTGGGGCACTTCCCAAGAGATGAGGATCTCATGTCCAGTCCTTCCTAGAGCCTGGGGACCAGCTATGCCTCTGCAACCAGAGACCTTCCTGATTCCCAGGGGCATGGAATGGGCCATTTACTGAGTTCCCACTATGTGCAGGCAATTCACCTTCTTCATCTACTCAATCCTGACCAAATCCTCTGGGACTGGTTTTCTTATTCTCCCATTCAATGGATGAGAAAATGGAAGCTCACAGACTAGAGAAATCTATTCCAATGTCCCTCCACTGGCAAGTGAAGGGATTTAAACTCCAGTTTCTAACTCTGTGCTTTTCCTACTCACACTCAGACCAGATACAAAATTGGAGGATTACAATGACTCAAACAAGGAAAGAAACACGTGCAGATGGGAAGGAAAAAGCCAGAAAGCAATAGACCAAAATGTTAGTGTTCTCACACTGGGTTCTGGGACTGGGAACTTTTACCTTCTTTTGTAAGTTTTCCTAATTTGATGTGATGTACACTGAGGGTAAAAGGAGGCCACGGTCAGCTCCCAGGAATATCTGGGAACTTGGGCCGGGGGGGTGGGGGGGTGTTCCCTGGGGGGGAGGGCGCTGTGGGTTCCTGTACCTCTTCAGTTATACTTGAGACTTTTCCCTGCTCGTTTTCCATGTTTCACCTCACTCCAGCGGCAAAGAGTCTTCTCTCTTCAAAAGGCACTGTGATTTAATCACGAATGATAGCTACTCAGAGAGATCGGCATTTTCCATCCCTCATATTCCCTGTCTCTCAAATCAAACAGCTCAGTGAATCACTAAGCAAGGCAGTATAATAGAAATTCTGTCTGTTTAAAAACCCACCTCTCTCCCACGTGCCTCCCAAGTTAGTTCTGCCGGTGTTGATTGATCATGATGGAAATACTTCTCTCCCCCCTATTATTATGCTATCGAGTGTGTTGATAAAGACTTGGGAGCTCAATTCCTCTCCTGGTTAGAAGGAGCTAGCATTTATCCAGCACCTGCTCAATGCCCTGAGTTAAGAGCTTTCAATATGGTATTTCATTCAAACCTGGATGGGGGAGAGACATGGGCATTGCCATTCTCCAGGTAGGGAGACTGAGGTTGAGGGAGACATTCAAGGGGGTGTGGCCCAGTGGCCACACTCTCAGCCCTGCCATCAGCTAGACAGGGTCTTGACCGCCCGCTCTGTGCCTATGACTCAGGCAGAGGGCTCAGCTTCCCGCAGCCCCAGGTCCCTTGTCGGTGAAGCAGGGGAGCATAGCAACTCATGATGATATTTCTTTAATGCCATTAGCAAAATGACATTTCAAGTGCTCTTTTCATAGGGCTGGGGCACTTCCCAATAGATTTATTTCGAGATATTTGTTGCTTCCCGTTGGTATTGTGAATTGGATCCTTTTTCCCCCCCATTGTGTTTTTAATTGGCTATCGATTGTCATTTTTTTAATGTTAATTCTGCACACAAGAACCTGAACTCTAGGAGGGGAGACATTTTATTATGTTTGCTGCTGTGTCCTAAATTCTTAGAAAAGTGCCTGGCATACAGTAGGTACTCATTAAATATTTGTTAAGTGGGTGGATCTGGCAAACTTACTGAATTCTCTTTTTGATTCTTATGGGTTTTTAAGTTGATTCTCTTGAATTTTTAATAGCAAATTGTCCGCAACTTGTGATGTTTCCCTTTCCGATATTAATACTTTTTATGTAAATCAGTAGGGTCAGCGCAGACATCTCTGTTGCATTAAGTAGGAATGCTTTTAGCATTTCTATACTAATTATGATGTTTTGGGGGTTTCTGGAGGTGGGTTTTTTCAGATTGTGGAAGTCTCATTCTATTCCAACTCTCCCCAGGTCTGTTTTTTTTTAATTTTAATTTAATTTTTAAAAATCAGGTATGAGCACTGGATTTCATTATCCATGTTTCTGACATCTATTAAGATGATCATGTTTTTTTCCCATTTAATTTTTTGATGCCATCTCATTAGCTATTAAAAGTGACAAGTATATAGACTAGATTAGACACATGGGGACGTGCAGATGGAATACTGTTTTCTTAAAATGCCCGTGAAATAGTACGCACATGGCTGGCAGCCATGGAAACACATTACTGTTCGTCTAGGGAGGGAACCCGCTCTCCATCTGCCTGCCTCCGTTGCCGTATCTTCCCGGGGCCTCTCCTGAGTGCGAAGTGTTGCTAACCTGCTTGGTTATACTGCAAGACATCTCCTGGGTCGTGTTTACTAGGGGCAGAGTGACGGTGCATGAAGAGTCCCTCCGCGCCCGGCTCCCTCTCGGTGGCCCTGGGCTCTGCTCCATGGGGCAGGGCAGGGGCAGGGAGTGCAGCTGACCGTCCCTTGGTTGTCTGGCGTCTCGCTCTTCCATTTGTGTTTTCCAGGAGACTGAAGCATCGGGCAGCTGGAGCTGGCCCCCAGCACAGCGGTCACTTTCTGTCCTTGGCAGTTTCCTTCATGTGGCTTTAGGGGATGGTAAGAGCCAAGGTCAGACGTCCCTTTGAGACCCAGCTTGCCTGGAGGGCACTTCACTGCCAGTGGGAAGACTGCACCCTGTGATCCGTTTGACTTTTTTCCCTTGTGCCTGTGTCCCTCAGAGACTGTTAGGAAGAAGTGGCTGAAGGGCAGGATGGGGGCACCCCTGGGATCCTACTGACAATACCAGGGATCTGAAGAGATGTTGAAGTGAAGGACTATAGTAACTAGAATGGTATCCTCTAAAAAGACAGGTTTAAGTTCTCAACCCCCCGTCTCACCTCCTCCCTGTACCTATGAATGTGACCTTATTTGTTAATAGGATCTTATAAATGGAATTAGTTAAGGATCTCAAGATGGAATCATCATAGTTGGTGGATCCTAAATCCAGTAACAAGTGTCCTTATAGGACGAGAAGAGGCAGGGAGAAGGCCGTGTGATGGGGGAGGCCAGTGGCTGGAGCTCTGAAGCTACCAGCCAAGGACAAGCCAGGATTCCTGGCAGTCCCTGGAAACTGGGAGAGGCAAGAAGGAATTCTGTCCTAGAGCCTTCAGGGGGGGCTTGGTCCTGCTGACATATTGATCTCAGATTGCCAGCCTCCAGAAATGTAAGCCAACACGTATCTGTTCAAGCCGCCTGGTTTGCAGGACTTTGTTACGACAGCCCTAGGAAATGAATAGAGGTGTATTAGGTTGAATGTGTAGTGTGTAGCACGTTTCTTGCTACCAGGACTTAAATAACCACATTTAAAAACTTAAATGCAAAACAGCCACAGCCAAAAAACCCCACAAGGTTATTGAATAGTAGGGAACTTTAAGAAACTGTTTTTAGATGTCTAGCTATTGGAATCTGATTCTATAAGTTATGATACATCAACTTATTGACATCTGTCCTACCACTGTTACAAAGGAAATTTTTAAAACTGACATTGTGAAAAATAAAATATGTATTACAATGTTCAAGAACTAATAAGTTTCTTTTTGAGATATGTATCACCAGATTTATATATGTACAAAGATTGGGAGAAAATACAGAGAAATCAAGATGATTCAGATGATAGCGTGTGGGAATTGTACGTGATTTAAAAATTCTATATTGTTATAAAATATTTTCATAATAATTTTAATTAAAATTCTATGAATCTTTGTTAAGGAGTGTGAAATAATTACAGAACAATTGTGTCATAAAGCAAAATATGTCCAGAAACCTGCAAACGGTTGAATGTCACAAATGATCGGAGGAAAATGATTTTCTCAGGCAAAATTTGACTCACAGATCAGTATTCCCCTAGACTGGTTTGATTTAAAAAGCACACATAAGAAACGTAGTCTCTTGCTCCTTCCTGCCTGGAGCTGGTGTGCAGCACCTCACCAGCCCCTGGTCCACGCACCCAGGCCTGGAAATGCCTCCCTTCTTGGTCTGCCTCTGCTTGGGAAGTGCCCATCATCACAGAGCCATTCTGCTGATTGAAAACATCACATCTCCATGTTGGTGAAATCAGGTGAGTACCAGATTTATTCTTTTGCTGAGTGCTCAGCAAAGCACTTCTCATCAGGAAATGAGTAAGAAAAGGCCCTCACCTCCTGGATCTTTAGAAAGGGTTAGTGGATAGCAAGCTGTCTCATAGGGAAGCTGGGATCAAGCTCCAAAGTGATGTTGGAGGGGGGATTTTTCTGGACCACAGAAGTGTGGCTGACTTGGCTCCTCTAATGGGGAGGGCACGTGAAAGATGAGTTGGGGGAAGGCTTCAGAGAAAGAGCCCACTTAACAATTTTACCCCAAAGCTCTGAAATCCAAGGTTAGTCTGTAAACACATACTTTAATATACTTTCAACATCTAAAACTAAAAGATAATTGTTCTCTTAAAATAGTTTCAAACTTAGTCTTTTATGTACATGCACATCCCTATAGAACTCATTTATATTCACTCCTCCACACCCTTCAACTATTTCAAATCAAAAAGGTTTTACTGTACTTTTAATTCTATGATATCTCTCTAATGCATGTTCTCTGTAAAAGGACATAAAATTGGGGATATATGTTCTTTTTTCTGGGCTTCTTAGACATTTATTTAAAAACTCTAGTTGAGTTTGAATTTTTCTCCTTATAAACTTCATCGAGCACCTATGACGTGCAAGGAATAAATCTCGGACGCGGGTGAAAGTTGACCGGAGGGAGCAACGGATATGACATAGACCCTAATCTTGGCAAATTCGGAATAGAATAAAATATAAGGCAGAGATGAGGCCTTGGGTGTGACTGAGGAGGACATCAGGGGTCTGTGGAGACGGCCATGGGTCCTGGGATTGATCCTAACAGAAGGTGTCAGAAAGTCTGCTTTACCTGATGGAAAAGGCAGAGAAAGGTACCTTTGGCAGAGGGAACAGCTTGAACAAAGACACCAGAGTTTTGGAGAGTCTGGTTGGAACCAACAAGGACAGGCATAGTTTTCCTCATCTCTGTGTCCCAGCACCTCATGGCATAGCTGTCACAGGGCAGGAGTTTGCCAGGACAGAAACCATGTTTTGTTCATCCAGGTACCCCCAGGCCTAGTCAGTCTGACATCAGATTGCCACCGCAGTGCTCTGTCATGGTTAGTACAGAGTCGGGGCCTCAATATCCATTGTCAACAGAGCCAAAAGGGAATGAAAATGAGTGAAGCCAGGCTAGTGTAAGACATTAAAGAATGACGGGGATTGGGGCCAACGGAAGAAAGGCACCATGTTGGACTGTGGGCTCGGTGTTTCTGGGTTTTCCAGCTTCTCAAGAGAAGCCAAAAACCCTCTAGATTTGTGTGTGACATGTTCAGATGTTTGAAATGTCCACGAACCAACTAGAACAGGCCCAAGGACCAGATTCAATTCACAGCCCACGCAGTGTGCAACCTGGGAGCAGAGCATACAACTGGAATTGGAAGGAGGCAAGACCGGACCGGTGACCTGGGGCTACCTGAAAGCACCTGGAATATGTCCCTGTGGAGTTCTGGTTCGATGGGAGCTTGGGAGCCTCTCGGCATTTTTCAACAGGGAAGGGGCAGAGGCAGATCTGTCAGTGGAGTAGAAGCAATGGAAGCAATGGATGGAGGAAGTGGCGAAACCAGAGGCTGGGGGCCCTGGAGGCTGCCAAAGCATCCAGATGGGAGATGACAGGCCAGCTGCTGGCCAGGGATGGGGTGGTGGCTGGAGAGGAGAGATGTGGAGGAGGTAGAAGGGAGAGGACTCACAAGCAATGGAGGGAGGGAGGCAGGCGGCGGTAAGGTTGACCTTGGCCTTGGAGCCTGGGTAACAGGGTGAACGGGAATACCTTTCCAGGTAGAGAGGGTGCTGAGCCCCATAGGTACCTTTTGCCACTACGTCCCCAACATGCCCTTTGCCCTCCTGCACCTGTTCCACACTGTCCGTCCAGCAGAAGAGCTGCCCGCCTCCTCCTAACTTCTCCCTCCTTCACTTCCTCTGAGAGCGGTGCTATTTTTAATGCCTCCCCCTCCACCACTCCCAAAGCTCCTCCCTTTTCTTTCCCTCTCTCCTCCTCTCACGGCTCCATTTCTTTTGCCATGTTGTCACTTCAACCAGCTCCCCTCCTCCAGGTGCCCCTCCTACGGGCAGCCCACCCACCTACACTTCTGCTGAAAATGAGGCTTTTAAAGCTAATTACTAGCATTTTTTTTTTAATCCAGCACAGAAGCCGTGCACTTAAAGAAGTGAGACCAGGTGACTTTGGCCTATTTTTAGTGATGGGGTAATTTGTAGGCTATGGCTTCTCTTGTCACAGCAGTACCCTAAGATCAGAGCTCAACTCCAGAGCCCCAGGGCCCGAGGATTTGTAAAAATCTGCAGTTAGTTAGTTACTGGTGGGGTTGGCCGACTGGTAGTCGTACCCCGTGGTGTGTTGGAAAGCTGTCCTTCTCGCCCTCCCTGGTAAGTTTAAGAGCTAGTTAGGAACAGGAATGCACACAGGCAGGGGGCAGAAAGGGAGAGAAGGAAGACACACTGTGAGTTAATTGGCACACAGCTCACTGTGACCCCTGGACTCCCGGAAAACTGGGCTGTTGTGTCCTCTCAGCTCATCCCGGACCCCATCCTCTGCTCTCCAGAGGAACACCTGGGGCACCACCTCTCCCCCTGCTCTTAGAAGAAGTCAGGGAATGAAAGAAGGGAGAAAGTGATTTCTTGAGCCTCTTGCAGATTTCTCCTCTCCAACAAGGTTCCCGTCCAGATCTAAGGGACCCAGTCCCTGAAACCAGGGGACTTGTAAGTAAATGGAGGTTTTCACCACTCCTGAAGGTGAGCTGGAGTCCCGTCCACACCACAGAACACTGCTCAGCAATAAGAACAGGGTCTTGATACACAGAATAGCATGCAAGACTCAGCTGCCTTCTGCTCCGTCCCAGCCGCCAAGCTCAGTAGGCACCACACTAAATGGAGTAGGACTCCATTTAGAGGACGCTCTGGACAATGCGAACTCATAGGGGGGAAAGAAAATCAGGCCAGTGGTTGAGTGAGGAGTGGGGCACGAGGGAAGTTTCTGGAATAATGCAGATAGGCTTGGTCGGGGCGGTGGTCACATCTTCCCTGGAAGAGCAGAGCTCCTTCAGATCGGGGAGCATGCATCCCATTCATCTCTCGGGATAACTGGGTTGCTTTCTCTCTCTTTCTCTTCGACTTGGGGTTGCCACAGTAGGGGTGAGGAGTGAGGGTGGGCAGCGCCAGGTGGCAGAAGTCAGGTCACTGTGAAGCCACCAAAGCTTCCGCAGGGATTTGCTCAGGGAAGGGTGGGTGGCGGGAGCTCTCTGCCTCAGGGGCAGATGACAGAGAGTAGCGGTGTCTGCAGAGAATTTCAAAAAGCAACAAAGCGGACTCTGGGCTCTGCTGACCCTGAGGTGGATGGAAACACTCAGAGTGGGAAAAGAACCAGAACAGGGGAGAGTGTCGTTTCCAAGGTACTTTTCTTCAGACTACAGAACACATCCTTGTCCTTGGAGGACAGCTTGTCAAGCCCCGGAACAGGCGACTGGAACCTTGTCGGTCAGAAACCAGAGACGCAGGTGTGAGGGCTGGCTCGCACACCTGCATGGGGCGTGCTCACACTCAGTGTGAGCCGGGCCACTGGGATGGGACCTGCCGTAACGTCTTCCTTTGTTCTAAGTCAGCATCCACTCCCATACCGCATTTCACATTTGTAACTGTGTTTTTATAGATGTTCCCATGCTACTTGGAAGAAGGCCCCATAAGCCGGGCTCTGTCCCTGGTGTGTGCATTTGATCGATATGCTATGTTCCAGTTTTTGTTTTGATCTTTGGACATTTTCAGTGCTTTCTTGGGACAAAAACAGCCCTTCATTATTCAGTTAGTCTCATGATAATTGTCATTCACTGCGCCCTGACAGGGTGCCCTGCGCGTGTGATACTTCCCTGCGTTGTATTCGGCAGCTTTCCTGGCAGCTCTGAGACTCAAGAGGAGTGGTTGTCATCCCATCTGACAGCAGAAATGACTGAGGCTTGCAGCAGTTGAGTCCATTGCCTACACTCGCACCGATGGGGAGTGGTCCCTGGAATTCACAGTCTAGCTGCAGTTTGCACACCTTCCGTGCCAGAGAAGGGAAGATAGTTTGAACGCCTCCAATGCCCTGGCCTCTACTGAATCCTAGCCCAGGGAGCTTGGCATTTGTCCCTTTCACAAAGGAGGCCCAGAGAGGTGAAGTGACCCACCCCAGGCCCACAGCATTCAGACGGTGCTCCAAACAGCACCCGTTTGGGCAGCTGCATCCCTTTGTTTCCAGGTGACATCTGGCGATCCGAGGTCCTTCCCCACCCCGTGCCAGGGCCCTGTCACTCTGCCTTCAGCCTATTCCCGAGTCCACATCTCCTTTGGAAAAGCAAAGCGCCAAGATCCCAGGCCCCAGTAGACATCCCACACACCCCATCTGTCAGTCTCAAGACACCACAACAAATCTGTCAGGAATCCTAGGACACCTGTCTCTTTCGCTTCTGGCCTTCAGAGACGTGGTGACTACTTGCTGTCTTACTGCAGGAGTTGGTTTTGGCTTTTTAATTTGTTTCCCCCAAAGGCAAAAAACCAAAGCCTTTCCCATTCAGCTCACTTCCTCCACCCTCCTCTCCAAGGAGGTTGGTGATGATGAGAGGGGCTGTTTTGAGGGGGCGGGGGCACTCCTCTCTCAGTTTGGACAGACTTCTTGGAGTTGCAGAATTCAGAGATGGGAAAGCAAACATTGCCTCATTAAAACTTGGGTGCCTGTTTGATTCATTAATCATCTTGCCCTAATACTCCCTGATAAGTCTGTTCATCGTTATTAATCACTGGGCTCGTGGGAGGGAGCTGCTGGCTGTCACCACATTTCTCTTAACTCCTTGTCTACCCACGTCCAGAGCCTGTGATAGAATGTGGGCTGCGGGGAGTGTGTGATGGTTTGCGAGATGATGCTGCCTGCTTTGTCCTGTGAGCCTCAGATGCCTAGAGGTCTGTCTTGGAAAAAGTTGTGGACCTTCCGCCCTCGCAACAATGTGACAGTGACATATCACTGGAGAGCGCCCAGGCTTATTTCATAGAGCTCCCTCATTTTACAGATGTGGAAACTGAGGCTCAGAATTAGTTGCCCAAAGCCATCTGTGCAGTAGGGGCTGAGTGAGGACTGGAGTCATGGGTGTTGTCCTAACAGCTCAAAGTAGCACCCTGTACCCTCTGGGCACTCTCTTACTGTCCGTCAGTATGCTGCTGGTTGACTTGGGCAGAGTGTGGGTTTTAGAGTTAGACAAACCTGAATGATAATCCCAGCTCTGCCAGAAGCCTTTCTGGTGACCTCCTAGGCTCAGTTTGATTATTTACAGGAAGGGGACATTATGTTTCTTATACGGCTATGAGGATTAAATCAGAAGCCATAGAAAGTGGATTGCACAGTGTAAGTGGCAAATAAATACTCCACAAATGGCAATTTTCTTCAAACACCCCCTCCCCAAGGGGGTAGGATGGGCACTTTCCTCTCAAGGGAATGGATATGAAAAATTTCTTCAGAATAAGTGACTGAACTCTAATGTCCTGTCACTCTCCTCAAATCCCTTCCTGGAGCAAAGTTCCTACAGAATGTTCATGGCGCTCATTAAGCCCCAGTGCCTTTGCACAGGCTGTGTCCTCTGTCTGGAATGCTCAACCACCACTATCAGTCCACCATTACCTGGCAAGCTCCAACTCATTCTCCAGACCCAATTCAACTCTCCTCTCTGCTGGGAAGTCCTTTCTAATCTCACTGATCAGAATTAGGTTTTTCTCAGAGTCAGGGAAAAAGGAAATTGATCAATACAAAGCCTGCCAACGAGTGGGCCAGCACGTTTCCCACTCTCTGAGACTTCTCTAATTAATTCCCCTGCAGGAACTTGTCTGAATTATCCTGGATCAATGGGAACTAATGAGGTGTCAGAGAGTGGGGCTTCAAAAAGGAGGCATTTGAAAGTTTGTTCTTTCTTTCTTTCCCCCGAGATCAAACTTTCCCCAGACTTTGAAAACCCTCAACTCTTCTGTTTTAATTACTTAGTAAGGTTTACAAACTTTGCAGCACAAATTTGCTTTGGGATTTGGGTTTGGAAAGTACAGAGTCCAAAAGTTAAAAAAAAAAGCCTCCCATTTATTAATGAATTTACTTACAGATTCATTTATTCATTGACAGACAAATACTACTCACCCTGTCTGTGCCAGCGCTGTCGATGCACGTGTGGCCTCTGTCCCTGGAGCTGGGCCAGTGACACCCTACAGAGCCCACTTACCTGCTCACCTGCTGTGTGCTTTGAAGGGAAGCCCCAGGAGGGAGTCACCGACCGCCCCATTTGTCTGATGGTGTCTCATGATCAGATCCATGGTCCCACGATGTGACGGTGGTTGAGACTACTGCCACAGAAGTGACATTAGTCTTTTTAAGTCACTTGGAATGGTTCCCCTCTCAGGGATTATGCCACCAATGGGATACACTGTTTAGGCTGATTTGTTTCATTTGACTTTGGGTTTTAGGAATTTACTTTAAATGTAATGTTGTCACTTTCATTATATAAAACATGTACATGTTTCCTAAGCCTACAAAAAAAGATACAGGCAAAGAAATCTAGTTTCTATCCCTGTCCCTCTACCTGGTACACTCTTCCCCTACAGGGAAACATTTTAAAATGACGGTATACCTTTCCATGATTTTTCTAAATATAAACATGCACACATAATATATATGTACACATACACATACACCTATACATGGACATATATGTGTGCATACATATGTATGTGTATGAATGTATATATATATATATAGAGAGAGAGCTTTATTTTCGTTTGCATTTATTCTATATCTTTTTTCCTTACCTTTCTGTGTGTGTGTGTGTGTGTGTGTGTGTGTGTGTGTGTGTTTGTATCCTTTGTTTCACTGGTGGCATATGATTCCCACTTTGTCCACTTTACACTTTTCACTGAACAGTGAGTCCTGGAGGGCCTCCCCAGGCAGGAATAGAGGGCTCAGTCTTGCACTGGGATCCACTGGTGGCTGCGCCCTGGTTTCTCCAGACGGCCCCAAATGATGGGCATATGAGGTATTTCTAGTTCTTTGCTTTATTTTTATAGCCCCTTGGCTGATTTTTGTTTGCATTTGTGTTTATCTTTTCTTTACCTTTTAAACTTACTTATTTTGTTTAGATTCTTCCCTTGTAAACAATGTGGTATTAGATTTGACTTTATTAACATCTACGGAAAATCTTTTTCTTTTAATGGATGAGTTGAGCTCACTTGTATTTATTGATGTGACTGATATCTTTTTTCTCGTTTTGTCATATTATTTTATAATTTATAAAGTCATATAAGTGTGTGTGTTATTTATATATATTTCCTTTTGGTCTATTTTATTTGTCTCCCTAGCATTCTCTTTATCTCTCAAGTAACATCTTGGTATTTAGGAAAGTATGCTTTTGAATTTTTGTTTTAATAGTTACCCTTATACATTTATGTAATTCCCTGCTCCCCTCTTTCTTTCTCTTCGCTTCCCTCCTTTTGTTCTTTCTTCCTTTCCTCCCTTCTCCCCAATCTCTTTCTTTTTGTCACCTGCTACTGGATCCCTACTATGAACAGAATTGAAATTTTTTTTTTTTTTTTTTTTTTTTTTTTTTTATTTCACAGAGGGAGAGAGATCACAAGGAGGCAGAGAGGCAGGCAGAGAGAGAGAGGGGGAAGCAGGCTCCCCGCCGAGCAGGGAGCCCGATGCGGGCCTCGATCCCAGGACCCCGAGATCATGACCTGAGCCGAAAGCAGAGGCTTTAACCCACTGAGCCACCCAGGCGCCCCAGAATTGAAATTTACTAGTAATCTCCTCTTCCCCTCTGTTCCTTCCCTGACATAGCATTTTATTTTCAGTTAATATTTATAAGGCAATAAATGAACTTACACTGCTGTCCCGGTATCTTCTCCCATTCTCCCTCCATTTCTTCATACTTCTCTCCACTAATATTTTAAGGATTTATTTATTTTATTTTAGAGAGAATGCATGCATGCACGCACAAGTGGGGGGAGAGACAGAGGGAGATAATTTTCAAGCAGACTCCCCACTGAGTGTGGAGCCCACCATGGGGCTGGATCCCAGGACCCTGAGATCATGACCTGAGCTGAAATCAAGAGTCAGATGCTTAACTGACTGAGCACCCAGGCTCCCCATCTCCATTAATTTAGTCTTAGTCCCATGGAATATGTAGGACTATAGGACAAAGTTTTACCACTAGTGAAAAATACATACATATAATCACAGTGGACCTGGCACTCATATTCTCCTTAATTATGCCTCCATGTTTATTCAAAGGATTGAAAAAATTGAGCCATGCCTTAATTATAATCCTTGGCTGATGGAATGGACAGCAGTCTCTAAAGTGGACCAGTGTGGAGGTTGAGCAGGCTCATTGAGAGCCTCAGAATATTTTAATAGAGAGCAAAATACTGACAAGGTTAAAGCACATTTATGAGAACTTTCTTTTAAATGTTCTTTGACGTTTCTGCATCTTTTGAAGGAAATTTTATCTGATAATATGTATTTACTCATTAAAATGATCTATCCTCAGGTAATTTGGATGCTGACAATTTCAATGTAAAACGTGATTCGTTTTACTTTATTTTTTCCTTTAGAAATATCAATACTTTTTACTTACCAAGGACTTGCTTCATACTGACATCCCTGCTAAGTACTTTACATACATTATGTCATTAAAGCCAACAGCTCAAGCAGACAGGTAAAAACTATTATCCTGGTTTAAAGAGGTGGGAAGTGAGGGTTGGCGAGTTTAAGGAAGCTGGCAAAAGTTATGCAGTGAGTAAGTGATACCACCAGGATTCAAATTTGGTCTGACTCAGAAGCTGGCTGGGCACTTGACCAAGTTGCCTTGTTCAGAACCTTGAGCTGAGATGGGGATAAACATGAGCATTTGTTTCACTTAATGATGGCAAAGTCTTGCCTAGAAAAATCAGTTCTCTACAGGTCCCTGCTCATTAGACACAAGCTTCCTTTCCTCCTATCTGTTGTCTTCTGGTTTTGTAATCTGATGTGCTCACCTCCCCCTCCAGAGGGTCACCTAAACACAGCTGGTAGCATAGCCCAGAGGTTTGGACAAGAAGTACTAAGCTTGACTTGTAGTACCTGTGTGTCTTTGGGCCAACTGTTTAATCTTGTTGAACTTCAGCTTCTTCTTCTCTAAAATAATAACAACAACAACCACAATAATTATAATACCTAACTTGAATGGTTATCAAAGTGTTAAATGGAGTCATGTATTTAAAAGGAAAGCCTGGCATGTACCAAATGCTTAATGAATAAGAAAAATCATGAAAATATCTGACTATCTGTTCATCTATCTGTCTATCTATTATCTATCTATCTATCTACCTACCTACCTACCTACCTATCTATCCATCTATCTATCATGCTAGATTTACCAAGGAAAAATTATAGGAAGCAGAAATAAACTTTACACTTCTCTTTATCACTGTGTTCACTGGTTAATTCAAAGTACAAGTTTCAAAACATGGATTTATTAGCTATGATTTTCTGAGAAACAAATGCCCCATTTTAGCTCTTCACTATTGTTTTTGGGAGGTTTTGCACTTTTGTCCCAAGTCAGATACTTGGTGGCAGTGGGGAAGGATGGAAGGAAGCAGAACAGCTAGTACTGGGGTTTCCCTTCTGCAAACATGTACTCGGGTTCTAGGCAAGGATGATATCCAGCCGACTAGCATGGTGTGATGCTATTTGTTGTTCAGAGCCACAGTCCACTCCAACTGTGTGTTCTGGGTGTTAAATTCTGACATTCTCCCTGTTCTTGGGTGATCTCCATGGCCTATAGCTCAAGGTCTCCACCCAAGCTAGGAAGATGAGTGCCCTAAGGTTTGGCAGAGAGGGAAGAAATCTAGAATATTCTTCAAGTGCTGCTGTCTGGAAGGTGACTGAGATTGGGGTCTCTAAGGAACATGTGGACTCCATAGGCTATTTTTTTGCAACTTGCTCAAGGCCTAGTGACACTCTTTGGGGGTAGAGCAATGACACTGAGAAATGACACTGGCCAGCCAGTGACCCTCCTCCCAGCGACCATCAGAGCTGAAAGGAAGCCCTGAGAGATTATTCCATCAGACCTAGTGCACATGGGACACCCCTGGGAAGCTTGCTAAAATGCAGGTCCCAGGGTCCCACGAGAGTGATTTAATGAGTGGAGGGTGGGGCTTAGGAATACACATTCTAAACAAGTATCCCAGGAATTGCTCATAGTGATGGTCTCTGGACCACTTTGAGAATTACAGTCTGGTGCAGTGTCTTACTTTGTAACTGAGGAAAATTGCTCAAGGCTGATAGTGAGCTTGTGCTGGGAGTTGGATTCCCATTCTACAAGCTCCTTGAGTCTCAACCAGGGTTCTTACCAGGCGAGCATAGGACTCTGGAGAACAGAGAGTCTCAGGCTCTGTGGCTTAGGGGAATTGATAGATGCAAAGATGAGAGATAAGAGCAGGCAATGAAGCAGACAAGTCATGTGCTTTGTTTTAGAAGTGCAAGCTGAGGCATTACTGGGAGCACTGAGGGGGCCCGAATTTTCTTGGGGACTCATGCTGCTCCACTTTCTCCTCCCAATGGGCCCAAGAGATAGTAATTCTTATCCAGTTTTACAAAAAGAAAAATGAGATCCACAGAGAGAAGTGACTTACCCAAGGCCATGGTGAAAGTAGTAAGTAGAAGAGTCAGGAAAATGACAACGATAACGACGGTAAAATGATGATGGTCATGGTGGTGATGATGATGACGGTGGGGGTTATGTTGATAATGATAATGTTGATAATGATGGTGGTGGTGATGGGGTTGACAGGTATGACAAGTTTGATGAAGATGATGGTGACAATGAAGTTCGCAAACAAAGGTAATAACTGTCACTTCTGAGCTTGATTCCTGGGTCAGCCTGTATGTTAGAATATTGCATCTATAATTTTACTTACTCCCCATCTAACTCTAAGAGGTAAATATTAAGCACCAGGTCTTCCCTCTCCAAATCCAGGAGTTTTAATAATATTAAAACTACACTGTCTTCTTGGCTTCACGAAGAAATCAGGAAGTCATCATTCTCTTGCTCTTCTTCTTCTCCTTCTTCTTCTTCTTCTCCTTCTTCTTCTTTTTTAAGATTTTATTTATCTATTTGAGAGAGAGAGCGTGCACAGATGGGGCAGAAGGACAGAGAGTGAGGGAGAAGCAGACTCTCCGCTGAGCAGGGAGCCTGATGCAGAGCTCGATCCTGGGACCCCAAGATCATGAACTGAGCCCAAGGCAGATGCTTAACTGACTGAGCCACCCAGGCGCCCCTTCTCTTGCTCTTCTTTAAAACTTTGGGAAGAAGATACCATTGGGAAGCTGAAAACTTGGAGTTCTGACAATCTTGAAGGCACCCAAGTGAATGGAGGAGCTGATAATGCTGGATGGCTTGCCGGGACTATATAAATAGCAACTTGTGCCTACACCGCGCCTCATCTGCACACATCAAAAAGCACATTAGAAGAACATTAAAATGTCAAGTGGGTTAAATCTGAAATGCGACCTACCTTATTTTGTGAGGGGGATAAAGCTGTCAAATCTTCCCAGCTGCTTTGACTATGTGGGGAGCTGCAGGGATCTTTGGGAGACCTGCTCAGGGCCACTCCGAAGGAAGCCAGAGTGGACTAGGGCATTGTTCGCTTCTACAGAGTTCCAGCCTGAAAGCTTGGGGGAATTATTGTGGGGCTCCTCCTCGGTGTGTCTTTTCTAGGAAAGCCCACGTTGTTTCTAGCAGTTTCTCTTCCAGTGCAACCCTGCGGGGTAAACCCAGCTCCCCAGCTGTCCCTCCCACTGCTTCCTGAAAACAAGCCTCTAGGCTTATTTCTGATCAGAGTTGCCCCACCAGTGCAACTTTGGGGTATTCTCCCTGGGGCTGGAAAGTTACTAGCTAGAGGCAAGGACAAGTCTAAGGATCCTAACTATCCATAGTTAGCCTCCCTGCTGGCTGGTGGGGACCAAAATTCCAAAACTAACTGGGGAGAGTGGATGGATTCAGCAGAGTCAAAAAGTCTGACAATTCAAGGTGGTTTATAAGCTGGAGAAATCATCCTAAGATGACATGGCACACATGGCAGAAGTAGACTTCAGGTTCACTGTGTATTTCACCAAGGGTCTATTGACCAGCTGCCACGCCGGGGGTCAAGGAGAGAGGACCAGGGGTGTCTGAAGACATGCGGAGCTGGGCATTTGCTGTTATGCAGCAGGGGCGTGAAAGGCAAAGACCCCGTGGTGGCCACCCCAGACACAGGACTCCTCCTCTGGTTCCTGCAAATGGAAGCCACAGATGGGCTCGGCTCTCCAGTCCTAGCCCAAGGAGAACCCAGAACCCTGTATCTACTGCCGTCTGCTTCCATCCAGCGTCTGCTTCAGATGATCCAGCTGAGTAAACCGAGGTGCAGACTCAGTCTGGTGATGTGCTGGGGCTCCTAGGTGGCTCAGTCGATGAAGCGTCTGCCTTCAGCTCAGGTCACGATCCTGGCGTCATGGAACCCCACATTGGGTTCCCTGCTCAGCAGGGAGTCAGCTTCTCCCTATCTCTCTCTCTGTCAAATAAGTAAATAAAATCTTAAGGGAAAAAAATGTGATGTGTTGGCTCCAGTGACTGAAAAAAATCAAGACATAGGTAGAGCTTCCCATGGGGCTTGACCCAGAGCCTTAGGAGCTCCCAGCAGCAGGGATGAATAGTAGCTAATGTTTACTGTTTTCCTCTTTGCCAGACATTCTTCTAAAACTTTCCATATAACCCATTTAATTCTCAGGAAAACATTGTGTAGGAAGTGATTATCACATTCCTCTTTACAGATGAAGGAATAAAGGCACAGAGAAGTTAAATAACATGCCTGAGGTCACACAGCTTGGAAACAGAGAAGGTCTGGACCTCAGACATGATCATCTCGCACCAGATTGCAGGGTTTAAAGGCTGTGCTGTACCATCTCTGCGTTGGACTGAGTTAGGATTATTTCTTCCCCTTAAAGGACTCAGGTTTCAGCAGGGGAGGCAGAGGAAGGAGAGAATCACAAAGTGAGGTACGACTTGGGATGCCATAGGAAGGAATCCTGGGATGCACAAGGCCCTGCGAGTCTATCTGACAGCTCCAGACTCACAGCAAACTGAATCCAAATTGCCCTANGCCGGGGGGGGGGGGGGGGGAATGGCTTCGGAAGGGCTTTCCTCTGTTCTCTATTTAGACTCATTTTTAGAAAGGCTACATTGCTCACGATGACTTGTGTCTCCTTCTAGAGAGGAAAACCTCTTGCCTACTGGAGGTTTTGCTTTTACCTCAGAAGGATTTCGCAGCCTCCCCTTGACAGGGTAGGAAACTGGGGCGTCAGCCATAGCCACCCAAGGCCTCAAGGCGGATGCAAGGCGTGCACGCGTGGCATGACGGGAGCAGGAGAAGGTGGTACGGCCAGGGCCAGAGTCACACCAGCATAGACTGGAACCCCTGCTCAGCCCTTACCAGTGCTTGGGCAGCTCATGTCTCCTCCCTGAACCCCCTTTTCTCACTTGTAAGATGGAGACATAATAGCTACCTTTTAATACTTCAGGATTCAATGCCGTAGTAGATACTGATTCTTTCCTTTAAATACACAGAGTCTTTTGTCCATTACCTGGTGTGTATTAACAATTTATTAAAGGCTTGCTGTTGCTGAAAAGTTTATTTATCATTCCACGATTTAGAAACACTGAAGACTCTGCTTTCTTGGACATGACATTTGGGGTCACTTAGCATGGACATTAGCCCACAGTTCAGCGGTTGAAATCTTAACCTGGTTTCCTGTTCACTAAACACTGTTGTGAATGTAGTAATTCCTCCTTAGGGTCTGGGATGTGGATTCAAATCAGGCATTTTATTGAGATTATATGTTTCATTTGCTCTTCTAAATCTATAATAAAGTTTTCATGGTTCGCCCTGCAAGGACATCAGGTGCCTAAATTGCCAAATAATTAAGCATCATACAGAAACGGCCTTATTTGGTTGCATAAATTTGGTAATTTGTTATCAAATTCCCTAAGTAGGGAATATTTAGTGAGCATCTACTCTCTGCCAGGCACAATTCTTAGTGCCGGGAACACAGTGGGAAATCAAAGAGGAAGAGTCCTGCATCTCCCCAAGCTCAGGTTCTTGTAGCTTTTCCCTGTTTTCCAGAGCAGAGTGGAAGGCAGGTTGGGCTGGCAAGGCAAGCAGGGAGACCAGATAAAGGGCTCTTTTGCAGAACATGGGTATTTCAGGTGAGGGATGGTGTGGTCAGAGGTAGGACAATGGGACTGGAGGGCTGGGATGCAGGTGGTGGGGTGAAGGAGGGTCAACAAGGAGAATAGGGAGCTTTCACCAGTGACCTTGAGATTATATCAGGTGGTGTGGGATGGGGTGGGGAGCCTCCCACTGACCTGTAGTTATGCCCAACACCAGATTGCCTGGGATTTTGGGGGGGATTAGCTGTGCAATGATACCCAACAGGAAAATTCTGAAGCTAAAATTCTATCTCATTCAAAACAGAAAAAAGAAAAAAAAAGAAAAAAGTAAAAGAAAGAAAAACCCCACCCTTGGTTCTTACACATGGCCATGGGGAAGATTCACACTGACGTTCAGCTTCGTGCTTAAATTCACTGATCTCCTCCCCTATTGTCTCTCTGCCCTTTGACAGCCAGAGACATACTTCTAAACCATATATTTAACTGTACTTGTCCCTGTGTTTTGTTTTTAACTTTCAAAATGTCTTCGGAAAACATCCAACTCCCTTGACAAAGCTCATGAGGCTTGCTGCTTTCTGCCTCTGCCTGTCCCCAGTCCCCTGTCCCCCGTCCCCTGTCCCCCGTCCCCTGTCCCCCACCTGCCCTGTGCCCAGACACGCAGATCACTCATCACACCCTTTGCTTATAAGGCCCTGTCTCACCAAGGGCCCCTGGTAAACTTTTACCCATCCCTCAAGACCCAGTTCAAAGAGCTCTCCCTGAAAAATGTTCTCAGACTTTTGCAAGTAGAACAGAACATTCCTGGCTTTGCATTACACTGGGGAAGTAGACAGCTTCCCTGATGTCGTGCCCTCACGGGGTGGCTGCAGGTGGGCTTCAGGGTGCCCTAGCCCTCATGTGTGTGTGGGAGAGAGTGGGGGGTGCTCTCAGGACCGAGTCACCTCTGGCAGTGAGCCGATGAGTGGCAGGGTCTGGGTGGGTCATGGTGGACGAGAGGTGCGCAGGGCTGGGTAAGAGGGCGCAGCATCAATCAGCCAGAGGGGCGGCGTGAGATCAGGAGTATGTTCCTACACTAAGTCTGATCCTCTAGGACCTGGGGCACATCTCCATGGAGCACTGGGCCTGGCATATGTTTACTGAGCCACTCAATGCCCCTGCTGCCCTGAGATGCTGTTCCCCCCCCCCAAAAAACACCTTTAACCTGAACCTTTCCCATAGCACATGCACCCTTGTCTCAAACAATGGCAGTGTTTGCTCAAGAATCAGAAGGTTCTTCCAGTGTTCAGTGCTGTGGGCCACTGAAGGATGAGGCTCCCAGTCCTTTCCCTCCAGGAAGGTCCCATCTGCTTGGAAGAAGTAACGTGAACAGGTGTGGTCGGCAGTCAGTGCTCCCGGAAGTGACATGTTCCTATAACAGGCAGCCCCATGGTGTCACCGGGGCAGAGGGCTCTTGTAGCCCCTCTGGGGCACAGAGCCCCAGACTTTGTCATTTGGCTCCTTAAGATTTTACGTGACTTAATGGCACAGCTTTCCTTTGCCACCCCTGAAATGTGCCGCCTCACACACATGTACATATGCCTGCATGGGTGCGTACACCCGCGTGCACACACAAACACATTCAATTGAGCAAATTAGTGCATTAAAATGACTTTAAAAATCATCCAACCCTCTCTGAGGTAAGTGCAGGTGGCCCAGAGGGTCACAGAGCCGAGGCATCAAGGCAGCAGACCCCAGCCGCTGGTGACAATGGAGCAGGGAAGCACCTGTCATCAAAGTTTTCTTTCTGTCCCCACCTCCCATCCTCCAGAAGCTGCAGGGCCAGAGGCTTGGGTTTGGTGCCAGGCAGGCCTCAGTTCAAAACCCAGCTCTACCTTCTCTTTGTTGCAAAACTGTGGGCAAACCTAGCTCTCTTTGGAACCTCAGTCTCCTCATCAGAGCAATGGGAATGGTGCCGACTCACCTCTGTTTGCACGGGAGGATTAACTAGCACAGGGAAGGGAGTAGCATGGCAGGAGGCACACAGCAATAGCCCAAGGGTAGCTCTTCATGACACGACTCTTGCAAGAATCTCACACGTGTGTTTTTACGCATGACCTCTTGCATGGTGTGGGAAGGGGGTCCGAGTTTGGTCCACGTTGTGTTCGAGATCGGTCTGCTAGGGCTGTCCTAGTAAAGTACCCGCCACTGACTGGGAGGTTAAACAACAGAAATTTATTTGCTCACAGCTCTGGAGTCTGGAAGTCTGAGATCAAGGTGTCAGGAGGGTTGATTCCTTCTGAAGGCTCCTTCCTCTCCCTGTGTCTTCATGGTCTTCCCTGTGTGTCTGTGTTCTAATGCCCTCTTATAAGGACATGAGTCAGATTGGATTAAAGCCCACCCTAAGGACCTCATTTTAACCTAGTTACATCTTTAAGGGCCCTACCTCCAAATACAGTCCCATTCTGAGGTACGGGGGGTTGGGACTTCATATGAATTTGTGGGGACACAATTCAGCCCTAACATCACTTTTTAGCGAGGGGGCTACAGGGTTCTGAGGCTGAGGTCCTCAGGCAGAGAGAGTTCTGGAAGGGAACCAGAGCCTGAGCAGGGGATCCTTGGACAGTGCCAAGTGCCACTGTCCTTACTAGGGTCCCAACCCAGCAGGGGATGGGCGGCCAGACCCTGCTGTCACACTTGGCCACCTCGTAGTTGTTTCCCGTGGAGATCTGAGTGGCTGCAAAATCTGCCCAATTCAAAGGAGATGCCTTTCTGTCATGCCCTCAAAGAGCTCACCGAGCAGATGTCTGCTGCTGCAATGAATGATCAATCAGAGCCTATAATGGAAGAGGCCGGGCATCCTTGGCTCTGTCTGTATGCACAGGCGTTCAGTCCTCCGCGGGCTGAAAGGAGCCAAATCAGAGTTCACTTTGAGGATTCAAAAGCTGGAGATGAAACTATTTGGGGCTTTTTGTCTATTTCTTCCCCCCACCTTCCACCCCCAACACACACCATTACTGCTATAGGCAAAACTTACGAAGAGCAATTTTCTTCTCAATAGAATTCTTTTCCTTCCAGAATATAAAATACAAATCCCAATTTACTTAACATTCTTCGAGAGCTTCGTACATGCC
Organism: Ailurus styani; assembly: GCA_002007465.1. Taxonomy (NCBI): domain Eukaryota; kingdom Metazoa; phylum Chordata; class Mammalia; order Carnivora; family Ailuridae; genus Ailurus; species Ailurus styani. Next base: position 1,432,795 of record LNAC01000017.1, read on the forward strand.
AGGTATTGTGCTAGGGTTTTCATTCCTATTGTGTTCCTTAATGCTCAACACAGCCTGCAGAGACAGATTCTACGATCCCAGTGTCACAGCTGAGGGCAACAGAGGCTCCACAGGGGGGAAGAAGCTTCCCCAGTGACCCTCTTCCGCAGGTCGACGGAGCCAGAACTTGAGCCCGGGTTTGCAGAGCTCCAAGTCCCATGCGTGGCGCACTTGGCTTTGCTCACTTTCTTAGCACCAGAAGTCCTTGGGCACCAACTGGACATCAGCACAGCCAAGGGTCGGAGCTTGGGCGAAACCTTGAACTCACACGCGAGCTTTCACTCGGGTGGTGCCCTTGGGTCCCATTCTTATGCATTCGCTCTGAGCACCTTCCCACATTTTCTTTCTTTCTTTGACCTCCTTATGTTCTGTCTGCACTGTAACAGCTTGACAGTGTGGGCTCGGATGCATCTGCTCCTCCATAGCTCTACTCGAGGGGATAGATTTATTTCTCCAAAGTCTCCTACAACTTGAATATCGGCATTTCTAATTCAAGTTCGCCGTTGGTCCCTATCATAAAATCAGACATGTGTTCTGGGAAACACACCAGAGAATGAAAACCACGTTCCACGAAGCAGGAAGTTTTATAAATCACCCTAGGTGGGGGAAGGAAGGAAGAGTTCATAAAGCATGATTATTACTAACAAAAATAAATTTTAAAGTAAAGTAGCGGCACAGTTAGGTTTGTTCCACGCAGTCATCATCTTGGCGACCCCCGCTCACGTGCCAGACTCTGTTCTAAGACTTCTATGTAGGGGCGCCCGGGGGATCAGTCGGTTAAGCATCTGCCTTCGGCTCAGGTCATGATCTTGGGGTCCTGGAATCAAGCCCTGCATTGGGCTTCCTGCTCAGCGGGGAGTCTGCTTCTCCCTCTCCCTCTGCTGCTCCCCCTGTTTGTGCGCTCTCTCTCTGTGGTCAAGTAAATAAAATCTTAAAAAAAAAAAAAAAGACTTCTATGTGAATTAAGTCATTTACACTTCATCGCCACTCCTTCCAAGCAGTTCTTTAGAAACCCTAGCTCCTTCCATCTTCAGGATGTGGTCTCTAAGTTTAGTGCAGTTGTCTGCATTGAACGGATTAAGGAATGGATTAAGGTGAAGAGCCTGGAGGTTTTCACATGGCTGGCTTTTTTTCTTTTAAAGATTTTATGTATCTCTTTGCCAGAGAGAGAGAGAGAGAGAGAGAGAAGGAGATACATTAAACTTGGCTCCTGGTGCAGTGGGATGACTAGGGGCAGGAAGGGAATAACGATGAAACTCCAGTCACTGTCACTCAATTTCTCATTGTTAATGTCCTACCGGTCTCTCGACTCACGTGGGTATGCTGATGTGTACACACCCCATTCACTAAACATCTTTTCTGTAGTTTTATACATACTCACAGGTTTAGGAGGAAGGCTTTTTGCTCCAGGAAAGTGAATTTCTCCAAGTGTTCTGAGTGGCCAAATAGCAAACAATGCTAGGTAGAGAAGCTTTCCAGCTACAGTCCTTTAACTGGACCCAGCACCCGGAGCCTAAAGAGTTGCTTAGTATCCACCCTTGTTCTCCAGGAGGCCAACGGATTCAACAAGTCATCCAGGACCGGCTATGTAATTTGCAGAGCCCAATGCCAAGTGAGAAGTTGGGGGCCTTATTAAAAAGCCAGTGCCATTAAAGATATCAAATATGAAGCTTGTTCTTTCACCCGCGGTCTTTCTTTTGACTTGCCATGGGGGGTTTTATTTCCCATTTAATGTCAAAATAAAGAAAAATTAAAATTTGAAATGATTAGCATGAACGATACCATTCATTTTTATATCGTGCAATGCCAGTTTAAATGCAAACCTAAGGACATTTTTTAAAAGATATGTTTATTTGAGAGAGAGAGATTGAGAGCACATGTTGGAGGGGTGGGCAGAGGGAGAAGGAGAGAGGGTCTTAAGCAGACTCCGTGCTGACGTGCTGAGATCATGACCTGAGCCGAGACAAAGGGTCAGACGCTTGACCGACCGTACCATCCGGGCGATCCTAGCCTAAGAATGTTAAACTCATAGACGGAGTTACCAAAATCCTGCAATTTCTGTTTTGGGGCTTGTATGTGCCTATGTATTTTATTCTTCCCAGAACTATAGAAATGTTGCATAGAACCAATTCCACTGTTTTTATTTCACTTCTTGAGATGCACACATTCTCAGCACTCCATCTTGGGGTTATACTGAGTAAGGAAAGACTGAAAGGAAAATAAATTTTGGGTTTCCCCAACTTTCCCTTTTCAGTACCGGTGATCAGCTAATAGAGGGAAGCACCACAAGTGAAAAAAGCTGTGTGCTAAGTGTCCTTGGTGGTTCTTAGTTTTTGTACCTTCTGCCTTCTTTCTGCTTTCAAACCCAGCTCTGGTGTGAAAGGAAAGTGTGGAGTTTCTGGCTCTTAGCACCTCACTTCTTCTGTCTTCTGTCTCTGTGATGCGCCTGGGAGTTTCTGGAGACTCAAAGCCAGTACAAGGTACGTAGGTTTCGGGCACCAGGTGGCAAGCTTCACAAATGTTTTATGGGAAGGGGGAGGCAAGGAAGGGCAGACATGCACCTGCGCGTTCTCCCGCTGCCCAGAAACACACACCGATGAGAGCTGAGCCTTAGACCAGGCGTGGGGGGTTTCTGCGAGCGGCTGCATGGGGGGCGCACCTCTGGAGCCGGCCCCAAAGCTCAGCTCCCCAGAATCAGGGGCCACAGGGCGGAAGGGGACAGGGGAGAACCGTGGCAGGCAAGGTCTCTGTTCAGTTCTGCAGAGGTGTACTCTGCAGAGACCTCTGTCCTCTGTGTTTGCTTCCTGAATTCCCAGTCTCCTGGGAAAGACAGATTGCACTGGAAAGCTTTCTTCACTAACTTCATAAGAATTAGCCTGGGGCCCTGGCAGATTCTCTTGAAACAATATGCCTCGTTTAAAACCCAGGACATAAGAAAGATCCTTCCTGGCCTCCTCTTTGCAATCAGGAAGCCTATGAATGAAACCAAATGGCCCAAGAGGGAGAAGCAGGGGTGGGGGAAGAGGTTGAGTCAGCCCCCCTGCGTGAGGGCATATCAAGGGCACTACGGACAAGGAAAACTGTCTGACTTTCTGTCCGTAGCAATCAACGGCACATGGGCCTCTTGTGGGACTTCGGTTTAAGCTATGACTTTAAGTAACTAGGTAGCTCAGGGGTACTCATCAAATCCCAGGCCTACATATGAATTTAAAATTACTCCATAGGCTCAGACACAACTAAACATTTAGGAAGATTTGAAGCAGAACCTGGCATCTCTGAGGAAGAAAAGCAGTTTGTGAACTAACAACTCGTTTTCTGGTTTGTGCCTTTGGATCGACATACTGTGTGTGTGTTTGTGTGTGTATGTGTATACATGCATATATGTATATATATGTTTGAAATTAAATATATATACATATTTGAAATTAAATAATACAATTGTCTCTTTCTAACAAGCACTCTGCTCTTTCTTATAACTACCTTTTTATCTACTTGCCTCCTATGTAAGCCGTGGTCAGAGCTTTTCTTCCCAGCCCAGTCCATGTTACTACATGGTGTTGCACTAATTAGAACTCTCTGCAATGAAAGAAGTAACACCTGCCACGTGCTGAAGACCTACTGTGTGTTAGAACCTTAGCCAGATGCTTCCAGGCACACCACTGCATTGTTTTTTTAGCTTAGCTATGACATAAGGATGATTGTTCCCAATTTTAAATTAAACCTTTTATTTTGTGATAATTATAGATGCATATGCAGCTGGAAGGAATAATACAAAGAAATCCCACGTGCTTTTCCCTCAGTTTTCCCCAATGATGACATCCTGCAAAACTACAGTACGATATCACAATCGGGGTTGACATTGATGGAATCCACCCATCTTCAGATTTTCCCAGTTTTCTTTCAGTGTGTGTGTGTGTGTGTGTGTGTGTGTGTGTGTGTGTGTGTGTGTGTGTATTTAGTTTTATGTGGTTTTATCACAGGCCTAGACTGACGCATTCACCCTCACACTCAAGATGCAGATTGATTCCGTCCCCCCAAGGCTCCCTTCTATGGCCCTTTTGAATCATATCTACTCCTTTCCTTCCCCCATCGCAACTCCTGGCAACCCAGAATTTGTTCTCCATTTCTACAGTTTGGTCATTTCGAGAATGTTATTGTATTAGGCAGTGTTCTCCAGAGAAATAGAACCCATAGGATCTATGGGATGTGTGCATACACACCCACCACACTACTCGTGCAACCACGCACACACACGAAGAGATTTATTATAAGGAATTTGTTCGCATGTCAACAAGCAGGAGTCCCAGCAGAGTCCACCGTGTCATTGCAGTCTGAAAGTCAGCTGATGTTTTAGTTTGACGGGTGAAGGTGGAAAAGAAAAGAACCCATGTCCAAGCTCAAGGCCGTCAGGCAGGAGTCCCTCTTACTCCCAGGAGGATCAGCATTTAGTTCTACCCAGGCACTCCACTGGCTGGATGAAGCCCACATGCATTAGGGAGGGTAATCTGCTTTACTCAGGCTACCAATTCTAACGTCAATCTCATTCAGAAACACTCTCACAGAAAGATCCAGAATAATGCTTGACTGAATGTCAGGGCACCCCATGGCCCAGTCTAGTGGACACACAAAGTTAACCATGACGGTTATACAAATATAGTCATATATTATGTAAATGCTGGAGACTGTTATTTTTTTCAATGAGCATAATTCTCTAAAGATTCATCCAAACCATTGCATCGTGATGAATTATTCACCAAGAATTCATTCCTATTTATTGCCGTCTACAATAATTACAATAATTCGACTATGGCATGGTACGAATTCAGCTTCATTAGCCAGGAGGGAAAGACAAATTAAAAATACAATGAGATATCACCATCAGAATGGCTAAACTAAAACATAATGGTTGCACCAAAGGCTGGTGGGATGAGGAGAAACTGGCTCACTCCTCTGCTGCTGAATGTAAAATGAAATGTGAAATGGTACTGCCACACTGGAAAATGATCTGTAAGACTGAACATGCAGTTACCATGCAAACCAACTATACTCTTAGACATTCATCCCTGAGTAAGTTATGTTCACATGAAAACCTGGATGCAGAGGTTCATAGCAGCTTTATTCCTGGTACCCAAGAACTGGAAACAATGTAGATGTCTTTCAATAGGTGAATGATTGTGCCCATTTTATTGACAGGCAATCTGAGGCTTAGAGAAGATACATGTCCAACATCCCATAGCTGGAAGGTAACAGAGCCAGAGGAAACCTTGCTCTAAAGGCCGTCCTCGTTGTTCAGGGCGAGGCATCTATGATCGTGATGTTGGCCTTGATTCTTGGTGAGAACGTGCTGTGTCTTCTGCATTGAAGAACTTCAAATGTTATAAAGCATTTGGAAAAGTACCTTGCCCTCAGTCCTTGGTACCTATTAACTAAAGTCTTAGGTTAACCAGAATCCATTATTCTTGATAGGGCAAGGTAAAGTTTCATACTTAGCATCCTTCCTGCCTTTTTTTTTTTTTTTTGAGCATCTACCTCTTTAATATCTTCCTTTCGTGTATTTAGAATTTTCCTCTCTTCCTAGGTCTGAATTTTTTATGGATCCTTGAACCATGAGGGGCAAGGGGTTTACCTTCCTCTCCCCAGCGTGGTTGGGGAAGGACACAGGGCCTGGAGCACGTGAACGTGGACTGAAAGAACGAACAGTGTTTTGTGGTGTATATTCAGTAATGATACAATTCTCCACAGGTCCTCTGTCGTTCACATGTTCGCCACCTGCATGGGAGGCAGGACAGACGCGTCCCAAGGGCCAGCCCTGGAGATTGCCGCCCACAGTTAAATCCCACAAGATCCCTGAACCTGCCGAGATGAGATACCGTTCCTCCCTGTGCTCGGTTTCCCCACAGCAAAACCATGAAGGAAAGAACGTCCCTCGGAGGGCGCCTGGGTGGCTCAGTGGGTTAAAGCCTCTGCTTTCGGCTCAGGTCATGATCTCAGGGTCCTGGGATCGAGGCCCGCATCGGGCTCTCTGCTCGGCAGGGAGCCTGCTTCCCCCTCTCTCTCTGCCTGCCTCTCTGNAAAAAAAAAAAAAAAAAAAAAAAAAAAAAAAAAAAAAAAAAAAAAAAAAAAAAAAAAGAACGTCCCTCGGAGAGGGAGTTGTTAGGAAGATGTAAAGCATTTAGTGCAGGGCCTGGCACAGAATGCAACTGGCTATTGTTACTTTCAAACCAGCAAAGAGAAAGAAAAATTGGTGATGGAGTCAAGACAGATGGGGACAAAGAGAAGATTCAGAAAAGTAACTTAGAGGACGCAATAAAGTAGTTGAATGAGGGGTGCCTGTGTGGCTCAGTGGTTTAAAGCCTCTGCCTTTGGCTCAGATCATGATCTCAGGGTCCTGGGATTAAGCCCCGCATCGGGCTCCCTGCTCAGTGGGGAGCCTGCTTCCTCCTCTCTCTCTGCCTGCCTCTCTGCCTACTTGTGATCTCTCTCTCTGTCAAATAAATAAATAATTAAAATCTTTGGAAAAAAAAAACGTAGTTGAATGAGGCAAGACCCATTCGAGAGCTCTGAAGGAGCAGAGACTATTTTCAGAGGCACACAGAACAGATCTCGGAATTCCTGTTGGAGGGTCGTTTGTTATCCCTCTCCCATTCACAGCCGGCGTCTCCAGCAGGCATCCTGACCACTGACTGGTCAGGATGCCACAGAGAAAATGGTATGTACTGGGAGGTAGCCATTATGATTCTGCTTAACTAGAGCAAGTGGGGAAAGCGAGGCTGGAAGGGGCGTTTGGTAAAGCAGTGAAGGTTCAGAGCATGAGTAACTTGGGAAGAGGACAGATGAAGTGTCCTCGGCCAGCATAGCGAGAGTTGCCCTGGAAAGTTCAACTCCAGCTCTGAGTTATGCCGTAAGCATAGTAAAGGACGTAATAAGAATTGCCATTAATTGAGGCCTTATTATGTGATAAACTGTATTTTTTAAATATTTTATTTACTTGAGAAAGGGGGTAGGGGGCACAATCAGGGACAAGGGGCAGGAGAAGAGGGAGAAACAGACTCCCCACTGAGCAGGGAGCCCGATGTGGGACTCGATCCCAGGATTCCGAGATCATGACCCGAGCCAAAGGCAGATGCTTAACCGACTGAGCAATGGCGCCCCTGTGCTAACCTCTTCAAAAGGTTTCCTAGCAATGCTTCCTGTTCCACAGACAAGGCACCTCAAGCTAGATGAGATTAGTGACTAATTGAGCAGCAGCCTGTGAGTTTCAAACACCAGACTGTGTGGATTCAAAGCCTGTACCCTTAATTCCTGTGGTCACTGAGGAGGAGAAGAAGAGGGGTCTCTGGAGGAGTCACCTCGTCTCTGCATCTCAGGAAGGATTCTGAACAGTTACTTCCAAGTTTGTCACTGCAACTGCTTGGCAGGGAGGCAGCTGGAGTCCTTTCAGTGAGAATGTGCTAATGGCAGGAGGCCTGGGGCTGTGTTCCTAGGCCTCAGGCCGTCCCCCAGACTGGAAGGTGCTGGAATTTGTGGGAGCTATAGAAGAGGGAACAGTGCCAGTTGAATGGAAGCATTAGGAATAAGAATCATAAAATCTTAAATCACCCAAAAATTTGGAAGACACTGGCTGGAAAAAATCACTGTGTCACTTAAGAATGCAAGAAAAATGTTCTCAGAGGCTCTGCATTTGGGGACAAAATGGTATCTTCTAAACAACTCTGCAGAGGTCATTTTAAATACAGAAACCATGGGAATGAGGCGTGGCAGCCATTGTTCTGTCTTTTTTCCCCCGATCCCCTTCTTTTGGCACTAGAAGGGTCCCCATGCATCTCAGGTGGCTGGGCTCGGTCTGATTTATGACCCTTGTCCTGGCTTAATTATTGATCCTCCCCTCACTCCCCAGAGGATCCCAGTTTGAAGGATAAGTGATGTGCTCCCCCTAGGTCACAATGAGAAGGGTAGAACCATACCCCACGTAAGACCCGAGTTTGCGTGGACAGAATAAGTATGGGTCCAGGGCTGAGACCATTCCCAAGCAGGTCAGTCCACAAATCCTTCCCCAGATTGGATTTGTGGACAATGGGAAAGAGAAGAGCTTTGGGCTTGGTGCTATTATTTTGTAAAATATGTGCTTGGAACCAGTGGTGACTGCAGAGAGTAAGTCTCCCAAAGAGTGGGTGAGGGTAGGTCAGCACACAGAGGAAAGCAGCTGAGATACTGAGAGATGACAGAGGGAGAGCAGGAGAGAGGGAGAGAGAGGACCCTAACCTAACCTGTCCCAGGACCTGAACGTGTCCCCGAACCCTGGGGACATAATGGCCCCCTCCATCCCTGCGGCCATGCTGGAACCCTAAAGCACACGGCTACGTGAGTCAGTAAGTCTGCTTTCATTTTTTAGTTGCTTGAAATTGGATTTCTGCTGCTTGCAACAGGGAAAAACAACCTGAGAAATTTGAAAGGGAACCAGCGTCTTCAAGTTCCTGCCAAAGCCAAGCCCTTGTGCTGACGACTTGACATGATTTATGTCATTTAGTCTTCGCAAATGTCATGCCAGGCAGAGATCATTAGCTCCCTTGTATAACTGAAAAACCCGAAGTTCAGACACTGATGACTTGTTCAAGGTCAAGCATAGCAAGGAAGGGTCTCAGCCAGAGATACTGGTGGTGAATGAAGAGCCCTTGCCTCCTTATCACACCGTGTGGACCTATTTGACTGGTGGGAGGCCACCCTACTGCTCCTTTGATTTCTCCCCTGGAGCTGTGAGTCCCCACCCTGTGGCCCCAAACCTACGAGCCTACACCATCATTTTCTTTAGTGATCTCTTTCTCCATGAGTAAAGCATGCCTGGGATTTACCCATGACTTGACCTTGAACATATCAACGACTACTGTTGCTCTTAGGTTATTGTGGAGTACCATGAAAACTTAAAGCACAAGATTGCAGTGGACATTGAATTGATGGAAAGGAAAATGCTTAGTAAACTGTAAAATACCTCGTCTGTTGCTTGGGTTTTCATTTTTCTCTTAAATCTGAGTCGATCTTTCCTGAACAAATTCTTAATTCCCTCTGGGGCAGGCAGATAAATCCATGTACCAGGCAGACCAGCCCAGGTCCAAGGGGTTTTCCAGCATGCAGAACTTGCCGTGCTACAACTAGGAAAGTTCCAGAAAAACCAGATGATTGGTTACCTGCTGAGCACTGACCTATCCCAAGAATTCACTTGCTATGTTCATTGCCTATATGTGACTGCCTTCCAAGAAGTTAGAGCTCTTTGATAGGAGGAACTGTACCTTATTCAACTCTGGGTACTTAATCACTGACTCATGAATAAAGGACCTAATGAACAATGCTGACAGTTTTGAACATAAGCTACCATACTTCCTTTTAAAGGCATTGGCCCGGAGGAGCTGAGACTTGAGGGAAGGATTCACAGCACACACTGAAATTCAGGAAATACTTCAGACACGTGGAAGGCACATGGGGAAGATGCCCCTTTCTGGAATTTTCCCCACTCTCAACTTAATTGTTGTACCACCCTGGACAAGTCACATTATTCACTTACTTATTGGTTTAATCAATAACTATGTATTGGATACCTATGTGGCTAAGCACCACTTCCTCAGTTTCCTCATTTATAAAATGGAATAGTAACACCTGCTAACAGGAGGAGTACAGGAATTAACAGTACAGTACACAGGTCATGTTTGTGTTGGGCCCCGAGTAGCTATGAAGTTGATGACAGTGAAGGTATTTGCTACCTACAACCTCCACTCTTGAAAAAGCTCCAGTCATGCCCACCATGCCTTTAATTGCAAAAAAGCCCCCTAGTATTTCCTTTTGACATTGCCAATGGCTCCCGTAGGAGCTCCTATGAAGTGGTGCTTGGGCTTCTAGAACCCGCGGTGAGAGAAGAAGGAGACTGGCCTCCAAAGCTCTGGTTTTCAAAATTGCATGGCTCACGCCTTGTCACCGCGAGAGGGAGAAGGGAGCCTGCACTTCTCGCAGCCACCCTAACTGACTCTGAAAGATCCAGTCCAGACTTCTGTTCGGATCACATCACATTATCCGCCCACTGAAACGGGACGGGACAGAACTGGTGAGGCAGAGACCTCCACTCGCCAGCAAACCATCACATTATATGGACATCACTCAAGCATTTGGTTTCTGAACCAAGACGTAGACACAACCAAGACAGAGGCAGAGCTGTAACTGTCCCATGGAAGATAAGTATCTGAGGACGACAATGATGACCTTCAATCTACCCTCCATGTGGGAACATCCAGAGCCTAAACAAAATGGGTTGTGTACCTTTTAAGGTAAGGAGCCGTTGGGAACATGGGTCATTAAGTGTCTGGTTCATCCATTTCTGAAGCCCACATGGTAAACACTGGGAAGATAAGAGACATTTTCTCAACCACTGGACCAAGAAGGCGATCTTAGAAACCCACGCACTGAATTCTCTACTCGTTCCAAATCCCTAACACAGTTACAAAGGGATACAGCAATAGGAGAAATCTATGTAGTAATAATAAAAAATATTGTTCATAGGTGAAGGGTGCTACCCAAATTGTACAGTTTGGGACAGCGGATACCTTGACGAACAGCTTCCCCATGCAGGGAGTGAGACCTAAGTTGAGTGTTTAGACCAGGAGTAATTTCTGAACCACCACTCCGAGGTATAGGGTTTGGAACTAGTATGGATTTGCTTGGTGGGCTTCAGTTTCAGGGAAAGGCTGTTTGGAGAAAATGATTCAAACTGACCAGGCTACAGGGAGGGTACTGATGGGCAGACTCCATCCCACGGCTCCCGTAGGAGGGTGCCGCAGGCTGACGGAGCTGGGGCACAGGGGTGCCGCGGGTGACCAAGCCCCCCTTCCACCCACCATCCGCAGCTTGCTAGGCACCGCGGTAAAAGAAGGGGCTGCTGATGTCCTGCTAACACTGAGCTGCTACAGCAAAATCAGAAAAGGCACCTTTGCCAATGAGTAAGCATCTTCCTTCCTCCTCACCAAGGGCTGCCTCTGTTCTAACCCCTGGATAACAGCTCGAGTAGCATTTGTGGGAGTGCGGGAGAAGAAATTCTCAGGAAAGCAGAGAATATCACCAACATACTCTTCCATACAGAGAAGAGCACTTGTCATCATCTAGCCAACCTAGAAATAAATCGATATCTTGAACTCAGCCAGGAAACGGTGAAGGGAGTGCTCATGAGCAGTGACCCCAGCAAGCACTGGAGTAACTTCTCCCAGCTGCTCTTTGACACATGCGGTGCCCACCGAAGGGCATGGAAATGGTGCCGTGAGAGCCCAGGAGAGCACGTGGCAACTGTGCCCATGGAGCCTCCTGCCTGTCTGATTTTGGTTTTGAGCACATGCATGGGGGGAACTAACTTTCTGGGTAGCTGATTGTGGATACCATATTCCAGGTGGGAGAGAGGCCAAGAGACTTCCAAATATTTCGAGTGCGTGTTCCGAGAACACAGAAAATGTCAAGATGAGGACTTCCATTTGTGCTGGAATCTGAATGTCATTTGACTTCCTGAAACTCCATGTAGATGTGAGCAAAGGGACTTAAGAACAAACACAAATCCACAAAGAGACTGGGCAAGGAGACGAGAGGAACAACGTGGTGGAAGTTTGAAAGTGGAGAGTCAAGACATGACCGACTTAGAAAAAGAGGGCTGAACGCCGTGCTCACAGTGGGGAACTTCTAGGAGCAACGTCAGCCACACCGTGGGACCCCAGGGACTTGGTGTCTGGAAGGAGGGGTACAGGGGAGCCTGGAAGCAAAGCTGTAGCTATCATTTTGCATACCAAGAAGCTAAACTTGGACTCCTGACGTGCCCTGTGCTGCCAGAGATGTGACTCGCGCTATCCTGGCAGGAGACTGAGGTTTTATTCCCTGGCTGTGTTGAGTCCTCACTGGATTCTGGGATTCCAGACACAGCTGGGGTCAGGAAATTAGATGATCACGGGAATTAGATGACCATCTACATGCCAAATCGTCAGTGATACCCCCTCCACCAGCCAGCCACCTTTCCCATCTTAGGACCAAGATGTCATCCAGCCTTATATAAATTCCAAGTAAGAAAAGGAGGATTAATTTGGGGGCAAACAGTATAGCTTAGGAGAAAAGACTCGCAGGAAACTACAGTTGTGGGAAGCTGCCCCCTGATGAATTAACTTGGCCAAATCACCATGTGAAGTGAAGCCTACCAGTGAACTATCAGCCAGTCCATAGACACAAAGCTTCTAATCCTCTTTCTAGGGCCTCGCTCTGTAATGTGAATGGATTTCCTAGTATCACCAGATGTTTGAGCAATTCAAGAGAGAAACCAAACCGACCAGCTAACCAACCAACCAACCAACAACAAACAAAGAGCCAACTAGGAGTGAGAAGTAGAGGGGAGCATTTCTTATTTATTTATTTATTTAGTTAGTTAGTTAGTTAGTTAGTTAGTTAGTTATTATTTTAAAAGATTTTATTTATTTATTTATTTGAGAGAGATACAGAGACACAGAGAGAGAGAGGGTTCGCACAAGCAGAGGGAGAGGCAGAGGGAGAAGCAGACTCCCTGCTGAGCTGGAAGCCCAACGTGGGGCTTGATCCCAGGACCTGGAGAGCGTGACCTGAGCCAAAGGCAGATGCTTAACCATCTGAGCCACCCAGGCCCCCCGAGGGGAGCATTTTTTTGAGGAAGCCAAAATATACAAAGCAAGATAAAAGAGATGGCATTTGTGAAACAAGGAGAGAAGTTTACAAAGCATGAATGTTCGGAGAAAAAGAGCGAGCTCTTGGAAATTAAAAACATGGCAGAAGAGATTAAAATGTCACGGGAAGGGCGCCTGGGTGGCTCAGTGGGTTAAAGACTCTGCCTTCGGCTCGGGTCATGATCTCAGGGTCCTGGGATTGAGGCCCGCAGAGGGCTTTCTGCTCAGCAGGGAGCCTGCTTCCTTCTCTCTCTCTGCCTGCCTCTCTGCCTACTTGTGATCTGATCTCTCTCTGTGTCAAATAAATAAATAAAATCTTAAAAAAAAATAAAAAAATAAAATGTCACGGGAAGTTTCCGGAAAACAAAGTGAAAGACCGGTCTCAGAATATAGAACAAGTAGAAAAGGAGATGAGGGGGAAAAAAATTAGTTAAAAATGTATAGAATCGGTCTGGGGGTGCAATATTTTAAAAAAGGAGAGGGGGTTCAGAATAAAGAAAATGAAGAGCAGAAGAGAAGAAGTAACCATAGAAATGATACGAGAAAAGTTCCTAAAACTGGATTTGAGTTGATAGTACCCACTAAGTACGTAGCATAAAAATGCAAACGGGACAAAATACTTCTTGGAAAAGGTAAGACTACTGGAAAAAAATAAAACCTCGAGGTAGGCAGTGGAGTAGGTGAAATGTATTGGTTATCTCCAGAGGATCAGAAATGAGAATGGAACCGGACTCTCAACTGCAGCATGAAACATAGGGCAGTGCCCTTGAAACTGTCCAGGAAAGTGGTGTCCATTCTGCAATCCTATACACATCCCACACACCAGTGTGAGGGTAGGGGGACAAAACCCTAAACCCGTGCATCCTTTTCCAGGAATTTACTGGAAGTCATGCTCTGCTAAAATAAGAGAGGACAAACGGAGACAGAGGAAGACATGAGATCCAGAAGAAGAAAACGAGGAAGGGAGTCCCCACGAGAGTGGGTGGCAGGAGAACCCAGGACCAAGTCCAGCGGGAGGACCACACAGACAGTAGCAGGTTCAGGCTGGGAGCAGGAGGAAGGGCCTGTCAGAGAGATGGCGCCATCGAGAAGAGGAAGCCGATGAGATCCCCGATGTGCTTGCATATATTGAGAGGAGATTGACACCTCCGTCGGAGAGTTTTCATGTGAGTTAACGATAGGCATTATAAAAAACGAAGCTCATGAAAAAAATGAGACAACTCCAGAGACATCAAATAGGTAGGAAAGAAATACAATCATACGAGGCTCCGCTGTGAGTAATATTTATTTGGGCCTAATAAAGTGTGCACGGAATACTTGCTCTAACTGAACTTCTCATTGGGAAGCTACGGGGTGGAGGAGGGAAGGCATTTGTTGCAGTGAAGGGTGTGTAAGAGAACTAAATTCTCATCATCTTCCATTGGAAGAAGCCCAGGGACAAGAGAAGGCAGCAGAAATGCATTGCCCGGAGCCTGGAGGTAAGTGCCAGAGGAAAGAGCTACCATTCTACGATCTTTCTCTGGGGAAGCAGAAATCTGGAGTAAAGAGGGGAGAACAGTGTACTGTTCTGTTTTCTTTTTTCTTTTTCCCATAGCACAAACCCTCCCCAATGTCCTTAACCCAGCCATCCTCTCCCTAATCTCCCCCCCAACCCTCAGTTTGTTTCGTGAGATTAAGAGTCTCTTATGGGGCGCCTGGGTGGCTCAGTGGGTTAAGCCTCTGCCTTCGGCTCAGGTCATGATCTCAGGGTCCTGGGATCAAGTCCCGCATCGGGCTCCCTGCTCAGCAGGGAGCCTGCTTCCCCCTTTCTCTCTGCTTGCCTCTCTGCCTACTTGTGATCTCTCTCTCTCTGTCAAATAAATAAATAAAATCTTTAAAAAAAATAAGAGTCTCTTATGGTTTGTCTCCTTCCTGATCTGTTCTTTTTGTTTCTTCATTTACTTTTTTTTAATATACCATAAACTTCGTGGTGCTATTTGACCAGTTGAACTATGCACAATATAATTTTGATGAAAATAAAAATTAAACATCTCCATTTATTTTTAACTTTGCTGGAGTGTTAACTGATGCACCCAAGCCTGCACATGTCCTGTATACAGCTTTGTGCATGTGGACACAGGCAGTAAGTTTGGTGTGGTTAGACCTTAGGTGGGAGCGAGTGGAGGCGTGAGGTTTTGGAAACAAATAAGAGATTGCCTGTTGTCGGCCACGAGGATCTGCTTTGATCCTGTCTCCATGCTACTGTGATTTCTTCATGATTCCAAACGATCTAGCTGAAATGGGGTGGAACAGTTGAGATGGATGGAAGGCAGCGCACACAGCCACCAACATAGAGTACGTTCCACAGCAGCGAACCCCTGTGATTTCGTTAATTGTGGCAGTGACACAGGACTGCTGCTGGGGAAACCAAAACCAAAACCAAACCAAAACAAAACAAAACAAAACAAAAACTCAAGTGATACAGAAACTAGAGTGAACGTCCCCTGTCTCCTGCCCTGGACCCACGCTGTCCTCCCCAGATGTCCATTAACAATTCTGTGTCTAGCATTCCTCCCTTCCTTTCTCTCTCTCTCTCCCTTTCCTTCTCTCTCTCTTTCTTCCAAGTCAAGTGCCTTTATTTGGAATATACAGATTCTGTGCTCCCGATGGTCTCAGTTTTAGGAAGCACACTAAGTAAGGATGTGGAGATAGAAGCCAAAGGCATGAAAGAAGAGGAGGAAGGTGGAAACATGTTCATGAGGCTAGCTCCAGCCTTCCCAGAGCAGGGCCAGGGACCGGGCTGGATTGTTTAAATGTAGCCAAACTCGGATTCCGTGTCAGTGGTGGAGAAGAAGCGGCACAGAAAATCCCCGTTCCTGGGGCTGGCACTCGAAGCGGGAAAACCGTTTCCATGGAGACCGGGACACTAGAGATGCTCTCTGAAATTGCTCCTTAGGGCTCAGCGACAAATAGAAACATTAGCATGCAGAGGCCTAAATATAGCTGCATTCAGGGTGATTCATCAAGCCCGAAACTTGGCTGGGACGTGGCTTTGGAACAAATGCACCGAGCAGGACCCAATGGCGTTTTTTAATATTTTACAGTGTTTACGCGACCATCAGAGGAAGTATCTAATGGAAAACTCTTGCATAAGTCACCATCTGAGACCTGCCTGGGGATGGCAGGGTCCAACCCCGATTTTTTGGGGGGAGGATCAGAAAGTCCCTTCACCACAGAGCTCCTCTTTAGGAGGACCTGATAGAAAAACCTTCTCTGCTGTCAGACAGGGAGACTATTGACTGTAACTAGAAGAAAAGTATGGCCATGCTCCCTTCCTCTTTCTCCACCAGGATTCCTAGGGACTGTAAATTCTCATATGCATTATTACACAGAAAATTCCGCTCTGTCTCAGCTCCTGCCCCAAAGTTGCACCTGCAACCTTGCACTCCATCATGGCACGGTCAATTCACAGAACAGCCGGGTTCCCACCGGCACCTTCCTAAATTCATTCATTCAGCAATTAATTCACTGCGCCGCCAGGCAGCACACAGCTAGATATGGAAGAAAATAAGATAGCAAAGGTCTCCAGAAGCTTCCATGCCAGTGGATGACAGTCATCTGTCTGATGTGCAATTTCAGATTGCAATAAATATTACGGAGGAAATAAAACAAGGCAATGCCAGACCAGGGAGAAGCATGGATGCTAGAAGTTCAGGGGAGGTCTCTTGGAATATTTAACCTCAGAGGTGAGACCTAAGGACAAGCAGCCAAAGGGAAGAGCTTTTCAGGTAGAGGGAATGGCAAGTATGGAGGCTCAGAGGCTGAACCATGTTTGGTGAGGGAGCAGAGTGGGAGATGAGGTCAGAGGGATTTGCAGGGACCAGGTTACGTGAGCCTTGTGGGTTGCTCTAAGAAGTTTAATGATATTCCTCAGAGGGAAGGTAAGCAATCGCCTTCTGCTATTGGGTCACAGCAACCCCCACAACCAATAATCTGTCCATTATCTGTATGAGACATTTCCCCAAGCTCTGGGCTTTCACTGTCCACACACTGTACCTCTTACAAGACAATAGAATTCCTTTTTTTTTTTTTTTTTTTTGCTGGGGGAGGGGGGAGGTTGCCAAGAAGCTCGTCTCCAGCCTGATTTTACCTTCTCTCTTATTTTCCTGTCATCTTAGTTCTTTAGACTTTTCCATCCCACCGCACTCTGAGCCTTGTTGAAACCCATCTCAGGCATTTTGGAATGAGGGGCACAGATGGATTAGCGCAAATCTGATTCCTCTTCCCACATGACTGAACTTCCTCTCGGCCTGTGGTGCCATTTTCAAAAGGCTTTGTCTTCAGAGTTCACTGAGGTAGGTTGTGTTATGACTTTGATGGGCCCTGGGCATTTTTACCTTTGTGCATCCCTTCCTTCTTAAAATAATATCAAAATGACATTTTATGACTGTATTGACATAAAGAAAAATATATTAGTATCATATGTGGAAATATTTTCTTCAGCCCAAAAGTTAATTTTTCCTCTTCTGATTAATAAATTAAAACACTTCCATGGACCCCACCATGTCTACTGGATAAGTCTGCCCTTCACAGAAGTGAAGATGGACAGTAACACTGTATGACCTCCTAGCCTAAGACACCCACTGTCAGGTGGGGAGAAGTTATTTTTTCAGTTACCCAAGAGGGCCTTTGCTCCGCTGGGTGGGGTAGAGGCATGGAGGGAGCACTAGACTGGGAGCTAAGGGGCCGAGGCTAATCTTACCTTTGCCACCAAGCAGCTGAGTTTGTTGGAAGTCATTGACCCATGAAGGACTCTGGACAAGTTCAGTCTGTTAAATTTGGTGGGGGGAAGATTGGCAGAGGAAGAAGGGGGTGGTTAGAATAGGCCAGGGCCTCTAAGGAGTAAATTCCAACTTCTTCCAGGGAGGGTCTATAGGCTCCCCTTCCCACAGTGTTGCTGATGATGATGGTGTTGATGATGATGGTGATGGTGATGATGGTGATGACAGTGGTGATGATGATGATGACTATGGTGATGACGATGATGATGATGGTGATGATGATGATGGTGATGATGGTGATGGAGATGATGATGATGGTGGTGATGCTGATGATGATGGTGATAATGATGATGGTGATGATGATGGTGATGATGGTGATGACGGTGATGATGGTGAGGATGATGATGATGTTGATGGTGATGATGATGATGATAGTGATGATGATGGTGATGGTGATGGTGATGATGGTGATAGTGATGATGACAATCTTTATTAAGCATTTGCTCTGTGCCTAGAATTGTGCTAAGCACATGACCTCATTCTCCTCTTTGGTACCATGTTGGCTGGTTTATTGTACAAGCTTTCTCCACAGGATACAAGCACAAGGCATCTCGACTGCTTCCCTCCACTGCGACCCACACACACTCTCTTGACTGGTTCTTCTCTGCCTCTGGATGAATGTCGGTTGGGGTTCACGATTTTCCTGTTAGTCTCTGCTAATTAACAGTCTCTTTTTCCAAGTTTTAAAAAGTCTGGTCCAGGGTAATATCTGAACCCCAAACTTTTCACTTGACCCCCTCCATGGGGGCCCTCATCTGGCCTGTGTGGAGTTCTCCCATTTTTCCCCATGCCGAGGGTGCAGTTCACTCCCCACAAGGCTCTTTACCTCACCCTCTTGGGGGGCTGGCTACTCCCCCACTTTTAGACTTTCCAAGCTAGAGTTAAAAAGGGTCCCTACACCCCTGAAAATCAAAGGAACATAAAGCAACAAGCTGGTAAAATCGTCCTCTCACCTGCCAGCTACTTGGCTAGAGATGAGGGGCCAGGGTAGCACAGAGTTGGGGATGGGGCGGCACAGCATTCTGACCTTTCCTTCTAGAGAAATCTGTGTACAGGCTTCTTCAGCTTCCCAGTTCTTTTCTTTTATACCCTAGAGATGAGTGATGAGTTACATGTCGTGATATGTTAACAAGTCCTGCAAGGGGTCAAACACCTGGCTACGGTTCCCTACATTTAGGTCTCTGCTGAAGTCCAAGGCAGCAGGAAAATCTCATCTAACTTCCTGCTTCATCCACATCAGCTTTATGAGTTGACTCAAAATTTCACCCTGTGACACAGGGGCTTCTGTTGTTCCCATTTTACAGATGCAGAAACCAAAGATAAAGGTCTCTGTCCAGTAAACAGCACAGAGAGGGTGGATACAAGTCTTTCATACCCTAGTCCCCATGCTCCTTGTCACTATGCCACACTGCTTCTCATGATGAGGGTGACTCCTGCTGTACCATGTACAGCATCCCGGCGCTGGCAGGAATAAAGGGGGTTTTCCAGACAATATATTTAATCCGCTCCTAGAGAAGCAATGTTTGTACTTGTGCAGTAGGCAACTAGCCCCATGAATGGCCCCTGACCCTGGGCTCTGTCTGCTCTGGCCTTGCCAGCAATTGCCAGCCTTCTTGAAATTGGATACTTAGAAGAAAGACCTCATCAGTAATTAGTCCAAAAAGTCAAATCAGTGCCCATGTCAAACCCATTCATCTTTTTTCACAGATCAAGTGGTCTGAAGAAAAACAAACTCAGGCCCACATTTCCAAGATGACATGGGGCAATTTTCCATTCTGTCTTAGGGAGTCACTCTCCCCAGGGATGACCAAATTGCTTCTTTGCAGGAAAAACAAACCAACAAACGACAATTTCAATTATTACCAACTGCATTTTCAGAATAAGGAAAATCAAGTTCATGGGGACGTGGCACCGAGTATTCTCAGGTTCACAGTTTTACAAGCTGAATCCTAAGCTTCTGAAACTCCAGTCTTTCCTCAGAAGTCAAGAAGTGATTTACTTTGAACTATACCTTACCATTCCTCTTGAGTCAGGGAAAAGGCCTCCATTACACATTGTTAGCATTTCAAGATAATATCCTACCGTGAAAAGTTTCCCAAAATACACAAGATTTTTTTCATTATATTTTTTACCAATCGAAACAGTTATCAAGTGAAAGCCTACAATATTTATATATAATTTAAAAAAAAATTTCCTCAATTTTGGAAAGGTTGAAAATCTGTTTTATTATTATTTATTTAAGAGAGGCAGAGGGAGAGGGAATGAGAGCATCTCAGGCAGACTCCCTGCTGAGCACAGAGCCTGATGCAGGATTTGATCCCATGACCCCGAGATCATGACCTGAGCAGAAACCAAGAGACAGACGCTTAACCTACTGAGCCACCCAGGTGCCCCTGAAAATCTTTTTAAAGTGACTTGCACATTATTATTTAATTATGATTCTTTCAAATATAGCAACAGAGCCATGCAAGGTTGCTTTGGGATGGAACCCCCTCCTTCGGCAGAGTAGACATCCTAAACCATTAGTGCTAAGGTTGTCAGATTTAGCAAGGGAACATTCAGGACACCCAGTTAACATTGAGTTTTTAGTAAGCAACGAACTTTTTTTTTTTTTTTTTTTTTTTTTTTAGTGTTAAGTACGTTTTGTGCAATACTTGCAGTACCCGGCCACCCCTGTTAGGGTCCAAAGGGGACACGGGCATGGCATCCAGGAACTGGCCTGCCATGCACAGCTGGGGTTTGGCGTTCTCCTTTTCAACGTAAAACAGTTTCTCAGAACATCAGCCTCAGACGAGGTCACTCTGCTCCAGGGATGGCTATCAAAACGAAAACAAGACCCCTCAGTAATCACGTGTGAACGAGAACAATACACGAGCATCGTCCAAACCACCAAGTCCCAAACAGCCCCGTCTCCCTGCTAATGGCGGTCACTTCTTTACCAGTGACAGCTCCAGCCTTGCTCAGGTCTGCTGTCCCTGCGGAGAAGATTTATTGACATGCCCAGTCATGGAATGACACCACCTCCTCACAGCAGCTGAGTCCTAGCAAAGCCTTGCTTCCTTAAACTCTTCCCCTAGATCTCCTAACCCAAGCCTAAACCTTTGAATCAGTCATTTCTTTTTCTCTTTCTTTTTCTTTCTTCCTTCCTTTCTTTCTTTCTTTCTTTCTTTCTTTCTTTCTTTCTTTCTTTTCTCTTTCTTTCTTTCTCTTTCTTTCTTTCTTTCTTTCTTTCTTTCTTTCTTTCTAAGATTTTACTTATTTATTTGACAGAGAGAGAGAGAGCACAAGCAGAGGGAGCAACCGAGGGAGAGAAATAAGCAGGCTCTCTGCTGAGCAGGGAGCCCAATGCGGGGCTTGATCCCAGGACCCTGAGATCATGACCTGAGCCGAACGCAGAGGCTTTAACCCACCCAGGCACCCCTTAACCAGTCATTTCTAACATCCTCCTACTAAAACGCCCATGTGTCCCTACAGGATACATTCTCCCTCACTTCTCGTGTAACGAACCCAAAGTGCTTCATGACAGGTGTGTTCCTGCTGCTCTCTGGCCTCAGGGGATGTAAGGGGAAAGCGGGGAGGTGTGGCTGTGTTCCCACAGTTACCGGGCTGGTGCGGTGAATACTGAAGGCCTTCCGTACCTACCTGGCGGCTGGAGTCCCCGCCGTCTGGACCTTGCTTACCTTCCTCTTTCAGCTCATTAGCTCTTTGGGCCACTTGATCCTCTTGATGTCTCTACAGGGCTCTGTTGTGGGCTTCCAGTCTCCTGGAAACAGCCAGTGAAACGCTACAGTGGAAAGATTCTTAATGAGTGGAGATGCTGACCAACGTAACAACGACAAAGTCACCATCACCAGGATGGCTCATTTAGCCAGAGGGAGAAGCGGCTGAAGAAGAAGCGATGTGGAGGGTGGTTCTCACTGCCCGCCTTGCTTCTGCCATCTGAGTTTCTGGCCTCCGGACCACAAGGACTGTCTGCCGTCAGATCTCAAGTCACTGCAACGTGGTCTTCCACCATCCCCCCAAATCTGAACTGTTCTAAATGCTCTGGCTAACTACCTAATCACTATTTTTTTAAAAGAACATTTTATTATGTTAACCAAACCTCTACTCTGCAATTAACTCTAATTACACAAGCAATTAAATCGGGAGTAAGATTATTTTGCAGTTTAAAGCTATTTATGCCGACACTGGGGTTTTTCTCTACCTAATTAATTCTTATTTCTTGGTTATAATTGTTATTTAATTAACAGACTTTCTGACTTTACCCGCATTTTTTTTTTTTAAGCAACCGTCTGTCCCTACACTCACATACCTGAGCACATCACCGAGCGTCCCAAAGGGGGGACAGAAGACTCGGCCAATTCTGCCGAGCTAGCTGGAAGTGAAACTTGGGTTGATTAATTTGTTACTCAAAGGTAGGGAGGAAATCATTCCAACACGTGCAGTAATATAATCTGCAGTATATTAAGTACTCTGATTAATGGCACTAATCGCTAGTATGGAATCTGGGGTCCTCGGTGGGGTGGCTCAAGGTTCTAGAATGATCTTCAGTGTTTGAGATTATCCTAGTGGGGACTGTTCTTCCACCCACAGTGAGTTCACACAGGCTGCCTCAATTTGTTTCTGGCTGGAGTCATACCAACTTAGGGCGAGTCCATCAAAAATGACTTTATGATAAGCGGTCGACTCAGGCCAATAAAAAACTCTGATTGGATGTTGATGAAGTCATAGGACTAAGTGCCCATAAGAGGGTTCAGGTTTGAAGAGATAGGGCCTATCAGTGGAGACAAATTTAGTAAGCGTTCCTTGGGTATGACATCCACGTGGTGACATCTTTTAAATGAAGGCTTTCTATGACTCTCACTGCAAAAAAAAACCCAGATGTAGCAACATCTGGGACCCATGGAATATCTGAATCTGCCCCCAGCCTGTCTTTAACTTGTGTTCAGGTGGAACACCCCCCACACCCCCGCCGCCACAGCTGTGGTGGCCCTTCCTGAGAATATGTACCTTCTCCCTGCCCTTCTCTGCCCTGACATTTTTCTAGATGTCTGGACATTTGTGGCAGTGGAAGCAATTGTGAGGGCAGATGGGACCCACCTTCCACCACCAGACACATCGGCCCCAATCCTGCACTGCAAACAGGAAAAACCCAGGGATGGCCCTTCCCCTGCAGCCCGGCCACCACCCTCCTGCCCCAGACAGGTAGAAAGGCTACAAGAATTTACAGAAGGTCTGATCTCTTTGCGTATGACCCCTCACATGGAGCGCTCAGTGCTTTGGTGGTGCCTTACACATGACAAAAAGCTGACTTCCTGGGTTGAAGACAGAGAAGGAAGCACTCGCATGGTTGGGAGGGGACAGTCCCTGTCCTCGCGGCAGCCCGTGCCCCCCCCCCGCCCCCGCACATGTACACCCAGCTCATTTTAGCCCGTAGCAGACCTGCCTGAGTGCCTGCCTACAAGATCATAGATCTGGGCACGCTACATCTCAGCGAGTTACATATCATTGATTTCTCCTGGAACATGACTCCTTGCAGGGTCTCTATCCCCACACACTTCGTGTCACCCCTACTTTTGTAGAACAAAGGAATAAAATTAGGTTTGGGGGAATATTTCCATCGGGATGGTCACTGCAAAGAATAGCCTCAGCTGGGCTCAGGGCTGGGGAATTTTATGGCCCTCCCCATCAACCCCCTCTTCTGTCCATCAGGACAGAATCAGTTTCTGACTTAACCCCTCTCTCTCAAAGCTATATGTAGGATTCTCATTGGCGTATTTCTCCTTAAAACCCAGATAGGAGAAGGTCTGTCATTGACTGATCTCAATTATGGAGGCAAAAAAATTCATTATGTGGCAGCCCTAAGAGAGTTTGTTTATCTAAGAATGTCTTTATCTCGTCTTTATTCTGAGAGCCATTTAATTGGATACAGTATTCTGGGTTAACTGATGATCTCTTTTTGCATTTTAAGATGCTATCCAGTCGTCTTCTGTCTTCTGTGGCTTCTAGTAGATGTCCACTATCATTCATTTGCTGTTCTCCTATTTGTAATACGTCTTTTTTCTTCTGGACGATTTTTTGCAATTTTCCCTTTATCTCTTGTCTTCAGCCGTTTGACACGATGTGCCTCAGGGTGCTTTTATCTGTTGTTATGCTGACTCGGGCTTCCTGAGACCTTTGGATCCATAGGGTCATGTTTTCACCAAATTTGGGAATTGGTTACTTGGGAATCTTCTTACAATATTTTTTCTGCATATTGTCTCTTCTTCCTGTCCTCTGGGTCTCCAGTTACTCCTTTGTCAGACCATCTGATATTGTCCTATAGGTCACTGAAACTTTGTTCATCCAGTTTTCAGAATCTTTTTACTCTCTTTTTACTTTCACCCATCTTTTTACTTTTTACTTTCACTTTGTACATTAATTCCAACACCTGGGCCATCTCAGGGTCGGTTTCTTTTGAAACTAATTGACTAATTTTTTTTTTTCACGATATTGTGTCATAGGTTCCTTCCTCTTTGCTTGTCTAAGAAATTCTTACTGTTTTCTGACGATCATGGTTGGTACATTATAGGGAGTCTCTTTTTTAAAGGATGGGGGGTTTGCATCAGCATGAAGTTGAAATACTTGCGGATGCCTGTGATTCTGTCGAGGTTGATTTTATTCTCTGACTTTGTCCGTAGTCCTAGGAGGTGGTCCTTCCTTTAAGACCTGGTCTTTACTTCTAAGACCCTTTTCTTCTGAGGATCTCCCCCAAATGTGTGGGGGTGCTCATGAGGTCTTTCCACTCGGGTCCAGAAGTCAAGCCAGTTTCTGATAAACCATGTGGACTCTTGCTTATGCATGTGGAGTCTCGTCCTTGCCCAGAGGAACCCCCGTGCAGACTTTTGGAGCCTTTCTTCTGCCTCTCGTCCTCTCCTCTGGTACGTGGTCTGCAAGTCTGGATCACTTAGGAGGACCAAACTCTGATCTCTACCAACTCAGTTCAGGGAGATTGCTTTGCTCTTTTGATCTACCACCATGCATGGTGGCCCAGAGAGTGACCCCAGGCAAAAAGCCAAGGCAAACATGGGCGGACCTGGCATGTTTTCCTTTTTCCAAGGATCACAATCTTGTACTGAGTATTATCTAATGGGTAAAATCAGTTACTTCATGTGTTTTCTACAATTTTATGTTTGTTGGTGGCGGGAAGTCAAACCCAGTATCGGTTACTCTCATGGCCAGAAATGGAAGGTTCCTCCTTGCTTTTCTTGATTTTATATCCAATCAGTCATGAAATCTGTAAGTCGTTAGTGCCATATAATAATACTTCTGGTTTTCGACCTTTAGGGCACAAGATAGGATCATACCTTCCTATCCCCTTGAGTTGGTGGTGGCTACTGTGTCACTAGTCAAGGCTAAATGAAATTAAGTAAAAGTGACCTGTGTCTTTTCTAGGCAGAAGCATTTAAAAACCTGTGTGCATTTCTACATATGCCTGTCTCTGTGATTGGTATTATGTCACATAGTAGAAATGCTATCAGCCTGTGTCTCTAAATGAATATATTGCACAACAGAATTCCCTAAAAACCTCGGATGGACAATACCATAAGAGCTAAATCTTTGGGGTGCTTTTTTTTAAGGTACTGGGGTTTGGAGGATTGTTTGTCACTGCAGCAAATCCTAACCTTTTCTACCTAATAAAAAGTCCCATCATTTCTACTTCCCAAATTTCTCTCAACACATTTCTTCCTTTTCTACCCCACATGACCATCATTATCTCCCACCTACACTTCCTTCAGTGCCTCTATCTCCTTCCCATCTTCAGAAGGCCCTTCAATGACAGTTCTTAAACAAATTCTAGTAATAGAATCTAATTACAAAACCAGGATGTCTCCCAACTTCCCTAAAAATGACGCTTTTGCCCTGGCATCAAGAGTCATCACAATCTGTCAACACAACATTTCAGCCTTAGGTCCAGCAAACCCACACACTCTCTGCCTAGGTCACGTGAGTAATTGTTTCTTCCTCAAACATGAGTCCCTTTGCCTTTCATCTCACTGCACTTTGGTGCTTGCTGTTCCTAGTGACAGGAATGCTGTTTCTTCTACTTTTCTGCTTGACAAATTCATCTTTCCAGCTCCAGCTCAGATATCATCTACACTGTGAGGTTCTCCTTCTCCCTAGCCCCTCCCCCTGACTTGTAGGATTTGTCTGCCAGTTTTTCCTCCTCCTTTACAGCTCTTCATATTTTAAGATCTCAGAGATTATTACTGGATGTGGTGTCTGAGCCTGATCCTCGTGTGTATTACATTTGGCCTGCACACTAATTTTTTTTAAGGTGGAATTATTTGGCAAAATGTTGGGATTAGAAAATTTCATACACACAGAACTACATTTGGGTTGCTCTTTAGAAATCAGAAGATCCGGCACCCTGGGCTGCTTTACTGCTCAGCATCAGTCAGGTATAACCAAGTTCCTTTTCTCCTCGCAGATGAGGAGCATGCATTCTGATTCGCTGGTCTTCCCAGTTTCAGCCAGGCTCACCAACCTGTGCAGTTCCTCTGGGAGCTAGGTTAGTAACTCCTGAAATCTAATGACTTGTTTAGGTGCCTGTCTTCTATTCCACCTGTTGTTAACCCCTGCAAGGTGGAATTGTATTTTATTCATGCCTGAACTCTTTTGGACCTATTACAGTAAATGTGTTTAGTAGGTGCACGCACACATACGTGTGCGCGTGTGCATGTGCACACACACACATCACAGGCAAGGGTAATCACTGCCTTCCTGGAGTACATTCTCTAAAAGTGGGTCCTCCCCAGTCACTTTGATATGTGGAGGTAACTGTTAAATCTATGATGAGAGAATATTATAGAACAAGCAAAGTAAAAGCCAAACCAAGAAACACTGAGGGAGGACCCTCTAAGAGTATTGCCATTTTGTGTGTTATTTATCTGGCAGCCGATGTTACAGACAGTGATCCAGGTTCTGAGTCTCATCCTAATGTCATAGTATGCCTCCATCTCTTCGTGTGTCTGTCTATCTTTCTGTTTACCTCTCCTCTGTACATAGCTACCTACCTACCTGTAAGCTTCCATATACATACGTAGGAAACCTCTCTTATCTCCCCACCTTATCTTCCGCCTGACTTTCCATGTCATCTAAGGCTATTTTCACAGTGGAGAAGGAAGGTGAAAGACAGTCCATGAACCAAGCTAGTTTTTAATCTTTCTGGCACAAAAAAAGAGAGAGAAGAAACTAAAAACATCCTTCACACGCCTAAACACAGAGTCTAGACTATGTGAGGAAGTCGCTTGAGATATTAGGCACTTGGGTGACAGAATCCAGTCGACTTGCATGCCATGCTATTAATGTTGGTACTTCTTGGTTGTTATTCAAGTTCACTTTAAATAACACCAGATTTTTTTTTTTAATTACTCACTTTTGCCCGTCTGGATTTGAAGCGATGGAGAAAAACGAGACAGCAGGAGTTGGGTTTTTCTTTCTTTCTTTTTTTTACATCTCAGAATATATTTTTATCTTTCTCCTGGAGCCATTTCCTCCTGGGTGTTTTGCGAAGTGTTACATAATGAAACAATCATACCATGGCATTTTTCCCTCCTCAGGCTTCAGGGGATACAAGACTTTGCGAAGAAGACAGAATCAATGTAAACTTTAATTGCCAAAATGGTTGGCTAAATCAGCTAAGGCTCTCAAAAGAGAGCAGATAGTAAAGGCTTGCAGGTCTCAAATGCATACTTCTATTTTTTTTTTTTTGATTGTGGTAAAATACACGTGACATAAAGTTTACCATCTTAGCCATTTTTAAGCGTCCAGTTCAGGGACATTAATTCTATTCACATTGTTGTGCCACCACATCCGCCATCCGTTTCCAGAACTCTTGATCTTCCCAAACTGAAACTCTGTCCCCAGTTAGACAATCCCCCGCCACCCCCCAGTTCCTGATAACTTCCTTTCTTCTTTCAGTCTCTATGTTTCTGACTACTCAAGGCGCCTCAGAGAAGTGGAATCATATATCACTGGTCTTTTTATAATTGGCTTATTTCACTCTGCATCATGACCTCCAGGTTCATTCATGTTGTAGCAGGGGTCAGAACCTCCTTCCTTTTTAAGGCTGAACAACATTCATACATACTCAGTATATATGTGCCATATTTTGCTTAGCCATTCATTTGTCCATAGACGCTTGGGTTACTTCCATTTTTTAGCTATTGCGAACAATGCTTTTGACTATAGATGTACAGTTATCTCTTTGTCTGCTTACGATTCTTTCGGGTATACCCCCAGAAGTGGAGTTGCTGGATCATATAATAATTCTATTTTTACCTTTTCGTGCAACTGTGATAACAGTTCGACAGCAGCCACACCAGTTTACTTTCCCACCAACCATGTACAGGGTTCCAGTTTCTCCACATCTTTGCCAACATGTATTATTTTCTGTTTGTTTTGTTTTATTTATTTATTTATTTGTTTGTTTGTTTATTTATTTATTTAGTAATAGCCACTGGAGTGTGCGTGAGGTGGTATCTCGTTGATTTGCATTTCCCTAACGATTAGCCATATCGAGTACCTTTTCATGGGTTTCTTAGCCCTTTGTATATCCTCTTCGGAGAAGGTCTATTCAAGTCTTTGGTCCAAGGCATCCTTTTTGTGATGATATCTCTACTCTGGGGTAGGAGGGTCACAGGAGAAGGGCACTCAGGGGCACTGGGCACTGGTCATGGCCCAGGTCCTGTGCCAGGCTTCAGAGTTCCATGATAAGCTCATCAGCAGTGAAAGAGTGGGGTGGGGGGAGAGACCCGAGACAGGGAACATCGTCAGGGGGGTTGGCAGAGAACACTGCTATCAGAGCAGATAGCAGGAACAACACATCAGAATCTCCGGCGGTGGGGTGCCTGCCGAGAAGTAACCAGGTGGAGTGGGGGACAGGAGTCCAGGAGAGAGGTAAACCCCTTGTGGGGTGAGCTTCGGGAAGTAGCTGCTGCAGTGGGTAAGAGCAAAGACTTTCTAGCCCTGCGCTAGACCCTGCAGCACAGCTTACTAGCTCTGTGACTTTGAGCAACTCACTTCACCTTTAGAAGCCTCCCCAGTCATCTATAGAATAGGAATAACAATGCCCACTGCACAGGGTGGCTCAGAGAACTAAATGAGATCATGTCAATAACATGCTTTGCAAATGTCAGGCTAATGGCTGATGCCCAGGGAAAGGTAGTTTTCTTAGTGTTTTCCAGAACCCTGGACTTCTAAGAACTGCAAGTTCAGGTCAGTGGGATTCCAGATGCTTTGTTACATCCACCATACCCTGCAAAAAATCTGTAAAATCCATGGAAGGCAGTGCATGCAGCTCTTTAGTACAACTTCAAGGTCAATCATGTCAGTGCACCTGCCCTACATTTTGCTGTTATCTCAGTGCAGCCTGAAGAATTCCAAGCCCAGGTGTAGCAGCCTGGAAGGACAACATCGGGATCAATGGTTGCAAGGAAAACTGAGGCAAGGGAGAAACATAACCTTCCCTGAGTGGCTGTTATGTCCCAGGCACTGTACCAGGGTACCACGCATGTGGTCGTATCATGACTCCCAACCCCTGATAAGGTAAAGTGTTTGATTTCCATTTTATTGGTGAGAAAACTGAGACTCCGACAGGGAGCCCTAGTAAAAGGTCAATGGAACGGAGCTAGTGACAATAGGATTTGACCTTGGTTCTGCCTTGATTCTAGAACCACTGATCAGGCTGCCTGGGTGGCTCAGTCGGTTAAACACCCGACTCTTGATTTTGGCTCGGGTCATGATCTCGGGGTCATAAGATAGATGGAATCTGCTTGAGATTCTCTCCCTCTCCCTCTGCCCCTCCCCATTCTCTCTCTAAAATAAATAAATACATAAATCTCTAAAAACATAAAACCACTAGTCTTTCCCATTAGTCTATTCTATATATTAGATAAATCATCTTTTGAGATTTATAGTAGACATGTTCACAGATATTGGTCTATTTTGGCACTTGGTGTCATGATTAGACTCTAGAGCTCAGCCACATTCATTTTTTCTATTTTCCTCCTACCTTTCTCTTTTAATATCCCTTTCTAATTTAAAATGGCTTCCTCTCTTATAAGCCTATTTTCCCTGGATCTCCCCCTTCAGCTGGAGGGAGCAGCCCGGAGGGATTTGCCATTTTGCATTTGCCTGCATGGTCCCTGAGGGCAGCTCACTCCTCTGCCCCTGAGCCTGCTACTTACACTGGGCAGGAGATGGCTTTTCCTGTTCGGAGGGTGAGGAGCAGCATGAAGCAGCCCCAGGGGAGACATGACTGGGGGCTCTCAGATTCCCGTGGGAACTGCCGAGGACACAAGGGGTGACAAGAGTGGAAAGGGGGCACATGAGGGGACCACATGGCAAGAGCACAGGCACACGGCACCCCTCAGCTCTGTGCTAGTCTCTGATCTGAGCTCCCTTTCCCTAGAGCCGCCAAAGATCTACCGAGCTTGTTAACCACCAAGGGTTGCACACTCAGTTGTCTACAGTCTAGGCAAGTCCCCCCAAAATGAATGGTGGGGATCAATTTACTTTCACAGCATGAGTGCCTCTTTCACTGGCCCTCAAAAACAAACCTGGCAGTGATTTTACTCCCTTTTCAGTTCATTAAACTTTTCATCACACATCTTTTCCGTATACTAGATAGAATTTTAACATTTTATTTTATTTTATTATTTTACTTCATTTGATAGTATCTTCAGTTGTATTCTTTCCATAGAGGCTCACTTTATTTGCCTATGAAACTCATATGCAATGTTTTTAACTTCCACCAAAAAATGTTCTTCAGTTTTTCTCAGAACACATGGCTCCCTTTTTTTTTTCCCTCAACGGTTTGTTTGTCTCTTCTGGTAGAGGTGTGGGAACAGAGAAATGGTCTTCTTCCAAAGGCAGAGCATCAGTGCAAGTGATAAATTGTCACTGTGACATGAGCTCTGGGTAAGGGAGACAATAAGGAGTGGCGGGGACTGTGGAGATAGGTCCTGCCTGAGGGGGTGTCTGCTACCAGATCCAGCTAAAATCTGGTGGCAGCATGGCCAGATCTTTGGATTTTTCAAGAGAAACCAGGAATTATGAGTTTTAGGCAAAAATCTCCTGATTAGTAAATAATGGCTACTTATCAAAAAAACAAGAAAGAAAGGAAGAAAGGGAAGGAAGGAAGGAAGGAAGGAAGGAAGGAAGGAAAGAAGGAAGACAGACACAGCACTGTGTGGGCCCAACCAAACACTTGTGCAGATCCCATCCACCTTACAGATGGTTGCTCTGTGACTTGTGTAGGCTGTGAGGTTGCACTGTTTCACCCCAAGATCACCTCTGTCCCTACTGCTGATGCCCCTCCTGATCTTACATTGTCAGCAATTTCTCTTACAGAACTGGGAATGTTTCATGGCATTTCACACTATTTACTACTCTTTCCTTCCGGAAAGTCTTGTCCTTCATTCTGCTCCATTGCCTCCAAGTTGACATGAGATCATTCAGGCTTGCCACGGACCAGTGCTTCCAAGCTTGGCCCTTTAAAAACCATGATTCGTCTTTCACATGTATGCTGTTAACATCATTCTCTAAATATACTCATTTTCTTATTTAAATAAACTTATATTTAAGGAAACCGATGCCCTATGGAAACTGGAAAGCCAGGATTATTTGTTCTGTTTGTCCGAGTCTCACCCTAATACTAGCTGTGGGGACAGACAATCCCCAGACTTCAGGGGCTAGGCACAATAAAAGTTTATTTGTACTTAGTGTTTTAAAAATACTTGTACGTGTGAAGTCCGAAGCAGATGTTGCTGATTAGGCATTTCCCCTCCTTCTGGTGAAACCACCAACTCAACCCTTGGAATCCAGGGCCACCACTGAAGGGAGAGAGAGTGAAAGTACAGCAGACATGTGGCCACCTTGACCCCAACACGACATACTTCATTTCTGCTTATATTTCACTTGGGTCAGAACTAATTGCATGGTCCTTCACAGATTCGAGGTGGCCGGAAATGTAGGCACTGCCTGGGCAGGCACTTTCTAGCAACAACTCTGTACCATGGGAGAGAGGCACAAATCTAAGCCATTTCTGCCCCACCAGCCATCCAAAGCAACTGGAAAAGAAAATACCATGAGGCTTGGCTCCAGATTCCCTGTCCCCAGCTCTGAAATCTGTCTTCATACTGTTGAATCAAAGAGATGTTAAAAAGAGTCTTCCCTTTGCTCCTGATTCCTTTCCCCTAAGTCTTCGAGGTTTCTGCCCTGGGTGGAGGTAGAGACTGCATTTGAAATAAGACTTGAGGCCATGATGTAAACCTAGTCAGGCTGCATTGACCGCCCCTGTCTCAAGCCCTCTGAAATCAGCTCCCCACCACCAGAGGCCCCCTCTACTTCCTAGGAATCATTCCCAGAAGCTGAAGAACCTCAATGCTTGGTCATTAGCTCAACTCAGTCACTGATGCCCTGACGTCACCCTTCCACCCTATGCCAACTCTGCTTCCCCCAAAGAAACCCAAGGTGGGCTTGGGGGCATTGCTCCCCATTGGCCCCCCTCTACTGGAAGTTCTCATCCCTCTTGAGTTCCTTGACATTCACTCTTCTGGTTTTCTTTTTATATCAGTGACCACATTCTCTTTTTCTTATAAAAGGGGTGTGTTCTAAAAAGTTGGAAGTCAAAGATCTCATGCACTTCCTTCTGTAAGCAAAGAAACTGAGGTCACCGAGAAGATTAGGGGTGTGTTCTCCCTGCCGGTTATGGACTGAACTGTGTTTCCCAGCCCCAAATATATATGTTGAAGCCATAATGCCCAAGGTGACTGTGTTTGGATATGGGACCTTCAAAGAGATTGCTAAAGTTTAATTAAATCATAAAGGTAGGGCCCTGATCCCACATGACTGGTATCCCTCTAAGCAGGGGAAGAGACACCAGGGACAGGCACACATGGAAGAAAGACTGTGCCAGGATGCAGGGATGAGGCACACACATAAGCCTAGGAGAGAGGCCTGGGAAGTGGGCAAACCTGGTGATACCTTTTAAAAGCATCAAAATTAATTAATTAATTAATTAATTAAAGCATCTCACTGTGTATAGGAGAAGATCTGGACTCCCTGCCCCAGTGTGGTCCCACACAAGGGTAAGGCTCTTCTTTACCCCTGTGATATTGGGCTTGGCCATGTTATACTTAGTCTGGCCAATGGAATTTTAGTAGAAGGGGCACAATTGGGATTTCGAAGTACCTTTGTAATTGGGGGGTATGTTCTCATATTGCTGCCTCTGCCATGAGAAGAATGTGCCCGTTGGTCCTAAGAAAGTGAAAGACAATTGGAACAGAGTCACCACAGCCAAGTCTAGCCTAAATAAGCTGATCTTGAGCTCACCCACAGGCACTGGAAACAAAATAAATCTTCGTTGTAAGCCACTGAGTTTGGGAATGACTTTTCACACAGTAGTAGTTGGTTGATATAGGCGTTTGGTCTAGATGCCCCTTGAAGATGGGGCTCTGGGGCACACAACCCATGGCATCCATTTTGAATCTCTGACATAATCCACTTCACTCTGTGCTTTATTATCTCTGCTCAACCTTCCTGGCTCTGACCTGGTGGTTGATGCCCATTGGTGGTGATCTCCCTGCTTTTATCTGCTGCTTGTTTCCACATTTCTGTGTCCACCATCTAACTGCCCTCCTGAACTATGATGCTGGTTTCTCCTTGGCTCTCTGGCTTTGCTTACTGTGGAGAAACAGCCTCCCAGTCCAGCCAGAGCCCTGGCTTGGAGCTCTGTGGGGGCAGAACTGCCAGCCCTTCCCTCACCAATGCAAGACACAAATAGAAGGCAGCCATGGAAACTGCCAGGCATTTGGGCTGTCACATGGGGGTCTGACTCCTGACATGCCACTAACGTAGCCAGTCCAATAATAGTGCCCACCAAAACCTCTTTCTGGGACTGGATCAACCTAATGCAGATAAGAACCTCAATTTTCACAGGAACATTTATGAAGATAAACAGGCCCAAAGACAAGACTTATTTTTTTCTTACCTCAGAGGACTTTAGCACATAACATAAAAATTCTTGTTAGAAATTTAATTTCCTTTTGTTTCTCTTATTTTTCTTCCCTTCTTTGTGGCTTCAAAGGATTTCAAGCTCCCTCTTTGAGGCGCTCCATCAAAGATGCGTGTGGGGATAGAGATTGCTTTGAGATAAGAGCAGCAGCAGCCTGCCCCACACCCAGCCTGCCGTTCACTTTAATCTCTGCGAAAATGCTCTGGGCCTCACTTTCAGTCCTGACAAGGCATTCTCAACCTGGTCCCCACCTACCATTGGTTCCCAGGCCCTTCTTCCTTGCTTGGAATCCAAATACTTCAGCCAATCTGCTAATGAGACAGTTAGCTGCTCTTTTCTTTAAAGTTACACACACACTATTTGTCCAGGTCTGTTCTTAGAAAGCTTCCCGGTCTTTCCATTGCCTTCAGACTGAAGTGCAAAGTTGGAGCAAGGCATCCGAGGTCCTCATGACCAGCCATTTTTGATCTCCATCCCCAAGGCACTCAACATTCTCATTTTCCCATCTCCATAGTGTGTCTTGGCCTCTGGACCCCACCATGACAGTGTCTGGGGAGCATGTTTGATACATTTGCATGTATCCTAGTGCATCCAACCTAGGCCACTACGGGAAGAAAAGCAACTTCACAGAATGACCAATGACCAAATCACGGGATTCACAGACCCACATTCAAGGCCAGCCTGTGCTTCCCTCTGTGTGTATGGTTTTGGACAATGATTTAGAGTCTGTTCATGTGCAAAGCATGGACAATGTCACTTCCCAGGATTAAAAGAGACAATGCCTGACACAGAGTAAGCACGGAATAGATGTTAATAAAATTAACATTGTCCAAGGGCACATTCTATGCATTCTATGTGCTAAGTAATTTAAACATGTGATCTCTTTTAGTCTTCCTGATGACCTTATAAAGTAGGTGCTACTGTCATCCCCATTTGACAGATGAGGAAACAGAGGCCCTGAATGTTTAAGTAGTATACCAAAGTCACAACCAAGTTTTGAAACCAGGCAATGTGACCCTGGGGGTCCACTATGCTACTCTTCCTTTTTATGCTTGCTGCCAGTGTGGCCAATGACATTGTCCCCATGCCTTGAGAAAAGATCTTTCTTTGCAGTTGCCCATAATCCTTAGCATAGGGCCTTGCATATAGTGAAAGAACGGAAGAAGCCCCATCTTTTGAGCTCCTACTATGTGTCAGGTACATTTCAGGTATTATCAAATCCAGCTAGGTTGGAATTATCTTCATTTTCAGATGATGAAAATGAGGCTCAGAGAGGGGAAGTGGCCTATTCAAAGTCATACAGCTTATAATTTGATTCAAAACCTACCCTCACATGACTACAAAGATCATGCTGTTTGCAGTACTCTCAATAGGAAAATAACTGTGGGTTGGCTGTCTTGTCATACCACGGTAAGCATGGACCATTTACTTCTACCCTGGGGAGATTCCCAGTGGGATGTAGAATAAAGGGAA
The DNA here is from genome assembly GCA_002007465.1 of Ailurus styani. Classification (NCBI taxonomy): domain Eukaryota; kingdom Metazoa; phylum Chordata; class Mammalia; order Carnivora; family Ailuridae; genus Ailurus; species Ailurus styani. Next base: position 1,467,891 of record LNAC01000017.1, read on the forward strand.
GAGGGTGGAAGTATTAGGATCTTTATTCTATTCCTGCTCCCTGTGGGTAATAGCTGTGTGGCCTTTCTCAAGTCTCTTCCCCTCTCTGGGCCTTCTATCCTTGTCTCTAAGGTGAGAGAATTCAGATTTATTCCTGAGAGAGCTTGTTTAAGTTTTCTCTTGCCTTCTCCAGGTGCTTCTAAAGAACAGGTGTGTTTCAGCATAATGACACCAGAGCCGGTCCTTTCCAAGAAAGAGGCTCAGAATTGCATACTCACTGGAGAAGTATGTTTCCTCATGTGAAAGTAGACTGTGTTTGTCTTGAAGACTCTTGCCAGGTGTATTCTCCCTGGGTCATTCAGGGACAACCTGATGGTATTCACAGAAGATGCAGAAACTAGGCTGTAGCGGTCTCTCTAGTTTCCCACTCAAAGCCTGGTTGGGACAAGCCCTCCACTACACCCAGATGAAGCCAGGCATAGAAAATGGGCTTGAATCTGGAAGACAATGAGGATCTGGATTCTCCTGTTGTACAGTTTCCCTAGGAAAAAGGGTGGAAATGTTGGAAAAGAGGCAGTGTATTAGTGAGGATTGGTTATGTTATGCTGTAGTAACAAATCAAATGCAAAATCTTGAGAATTTAATGTAAAATAAAAATAAAAATATCTATCTATATATTAATAAAAATATGTATTAAGAAGAATTCAGGGTCAGCCATTCTCTTCCAGGTAGGGCCATAGTCTGTGCCCATCTCACGTCTCTGCCATCCTGCAGCCCCAAGGCTTCCCTGACATCATCCAGCAAGCAGATGGGGTTAGGAAGATAGAGTTTAAGGAACAAGAAAGTATACGTGAGAGGCACCTGCAGATAGCTGACCTGCACCTACTTTGGGTAGAACAAGAGAACAGGTCAGGTGCAGTCCTCGTTCCAAGTACAGGGATAGGAGCTGCTGTAAACTTGTCGTAGGAGAATTTATTAAAACCTCAAAAGATCATTTAACTCACTTTAAAGTCAGAGTTTTGCAAAGCTTCCTTTCCCTTAGTCTCAGAAGAGTCTGACACTTTGCCACATCCTGCTTTGTGCCCCGGGATAGTTCCCCTCACCTGTCTCAGCCTCTGTTTCCCTATTTGTAATACAACTACCACAGCCCCCCAGTTGGATTTCTGAGAGGCTGATGGAAGATAATGAATGCGGAAGTGTTCGGGAAGTTGCCAAGCAGGTTGAATACCTGAAGTGCTATTAGCCCACCTAGAACACATTCTCCCAGTGCAGCATTGGCTCCCTTTCCATTATCTCGGCAGCAAGCCTTTGTCAGATAAAAACCCTATGTGACTTCCCTTTGCTCATTCCAACACATTTTCTTTAAAATCTTTTTTCTTTTTCAGGAGATAGAGGCAGGTGGCACGCTGTGTAAACCGTGAAAAAAAATGATGAAAATATCTGCAAATCTTGTGAAGTCTCCAAATATTTCAACATAAATATTTGCTGAAGGTTGGTCCAATTTCCCAGTCCAAGAGGAGGACAGAAGGTGAGCTTAGAGCTATGTGGGAGCAAATCTCCTGGAAATCTGTTTCTTGGTGGGAGACTCAGTAAATGTTGGACAACCTGAAAGGTCTTAATTTAAAGCCTGATCCTCCGTCTGTGCAGCAAAAGGAAGCCATGATTGAGTAAGGGGTCTTTTCCCAGCTTGTCATTGCATGCCATGACATATCTCCACATGGGCACACATGCTATTCTCTGCTAGGGCTGCCCTTTCCCACCCTGTGCGTTTGGGGATTCCTTATTCATCTTCTGAGAAAGATGAAACTAAAAGGACTTCTCTGGAATGCCTTTCTTAACTGCCCTATCCCCAGAACTTCTACTCATCCCTCTCTTCTCTTATCATCACCACCATCATCATTATCACACTGTCATCCTCACCACCACCACCACTACCATCACCATCACCATCATCACCACCACAACCATCACCACCACTATCATTGCCATTACCACCATCATCACTATCACCATCATCACCATCATCACCACCAACACCATCACCACCACTGCCGCCATCACCATCATCACCACCACAGCCATCACCACCAACATCATTGCCATCACCATTATCTGTATCACCACCACCATCACTATCATCATCATCACCACCACCACCATCATCACCACCATCACCATCATCACCACTACAACCATCACCACCACCATCATTGCCATTACCATCATCACCACCACCATCATCAGCATCACCATCACCACCACCATCGCCACCATCACCACTGCAACCAACACCACCACCATCATTGCCATCACCATCATCACCATCACCAACCGTATTAGGAACTGAATATTGCTCAGGCATTGCTTAAATACTTACATTCAGTGCTTACAACAATCTCATGAGGAAACCATGCAATGAGGTGACAGCCCAGAGCATGTGGCCATATGTAGAGAGGTAGCCAAGCAAGTACAGGACAGTGTCTCTGAGCGGGTATGCTCTTGGCCATCACCCAATAGCTCCCTTCTTATCCTCAGCTGCTCTCCAAGAGCTAGGGCTGTGCGTCATTCACATCTGTGTTTCCAGCCTCTACCATAGACCTACCACAGAGTAGACATAAAACAAGTTTATCTGATTGAACAAGTGAATGAATGAATGAATGAATGTGAGTTCCCTCAATGCATCTCTGAATAAAAGTCTCAGCATATAGAATTTGTTTTCTGAGTATTAAAAGAATAAGTAACAAAATAAATAAACTAGGATCCCTAAATGTGGGCCCCTAGTGCTTACTGCCTACCGCTCATGTGGTCCCCTACTGCAGACCCACTCCTGTGTCAGCATCTTTCCAGGCCATCCCATTACAGCACTATATGCCAGACTCCAGAGAAGGGACTAGTCCAGGGCTCAGCTGAACCTCTAGACATCCAATTTGCCTCCCTCTCTCCCAGCTAAGGTGTTACTAAAAAGTCTGGGACCTGGTGCAACTGAAGTGATCCCAGAAAACCTCTATCTTTCCCAGGGGCTTGACTCCAGTCACCACCACTAGTTTGTCCTGAGTGTCAGTCTACCACCTGATACATAGCACTGCTAATGACTGAGAGCCGTCTAAGTGCCATACTGTGTGCTGAGTGCTTTCCATGCATTGTCTCTGGTCATTCTTATACTCTCTGTAGCCAAGATGCTTCTCCCCATGTTAGTGTTGGAAAAAACAAGGCTCAGAGAGGCACTATGACTCACCTAACCTCACACATTTGGTAAGAGGAAGAATCAAGCCTCCAACATTGGCCTTTCTAGTTACCAAACTCAAGATCGTTCTGATATCTTAGAGTCCCTCCTTCCTATCCCCAGGCTGTTGTCTGAGGTTTTGGTAACGAGCTAACTCTTGCCAGTTTCCTGGGGTTACCCGTACCCCAGGACCACTAGCCCCTGGTCAGACTCCCATTACGTGTCCAGATGGTGACCCTCCCATCTGGCCAACCCCAAATGCGGCTCATAGTCAATGCTGGCCGGGTCATTACTGCCACATAGTAAGCTGAATGGGCACTGGGTCCTGCCTTTCAGCTCTTGTGTGATGTGCTCTGGATTCTAGAGTCTCCCCTACCCATCCATGCCTGCTGTCCCCAGAGCTAGGCCCAGCAGCTGCCCCAGCTCCCCTCTTCTGCCATCCCGGGCCAGCCAAACAGTGCCAAACTGTGCAGCAAAGGCAAGCCCCTTTGGGTTTTGCCCTCTGCCCTTCACAGAGGCAGCCAGAGGAATTCCTGGCCAGGAACATGCCTCTCCCAGCAATTTGCAAGAAGGTCTTTTGCAATTTATATCTCTAGCTCTGCTGAAGAAAATGGAAATGGATGGGCTCACTGAGCAGAAAATGCCAGAAGGCATTCCAGAGCCCAGAATCCCAAACACAGTCCTTCTGCGAAGGGACTGAACAGACAGGCAATGCTGGGAGGAAATTCTGGCCCCACGTCAGGCTACACAGGCTCCAAGGGTTGTTTATAAATGCTAGAGTATGTATTTTCAAGACAGCTATTGAGTGGGAATCAGAACAGAGCCATGGGAGAAGTCATGCAGACATCCCAACCATCCTAATCCTAGCATGGACACCTATGGGCTCTGTGACCTTCACTCAGCATGCAGTAACTGGTTTTTTGTACCTACTATGTGCTGGGCACAATGTGAGGTGCCAGGGATATGATGGGGAATGACACTGAAAAAGAAATTCTCTATTGTGGTTGGGGAAGTGGATACAAACTAAGTCCCAAACACACAAATGCACAATTACAGCCTGTAATGATGTAAGAGGCCAGCCCAGGAAAGAGTGAGGGTCTGAGATAAACCAATAGGAGGCAGCCCATCCTTGGGGAGGATGGTCAGGAAATGCCTCCCCGAAGAAGCTGGAAGGCAGGCCTGAAGGATGTGGAGCCAGCTAGGAAGAGCGGGGAGGAGCCTCCCAAGCAGAGGGCACAGCACAGGCAAAGGCCTAGAGGCAGGAGAGAGCTCAGCATGAGCCAGAAGCGAAAGAAGGTGGTTGGAGCAGCTGTCTGGGGTGGGGTCAGGGGTGGGAGAAGCCTCTTGGTAGGAGATGAAGGTGGTAACACAGGTAACACAGAACACGTGGGCCATGCAGCCCACGAAAGACTCTGGGTTTTTGTCTTAAGAACAAACTGAGGAGTCTTTAGGCAGTGGAATGACACGCTTCATTTTCTATGTTTTTTAAGAAATCACTGTGGCTGCTGGTAGACCGGAGGAGGACGGGAGTGAAAGCTGGCAGGCCACTGGGAAGTGAAGTAGTAGAGGTGACTGTCATCACCTGAGGGAGAGGGTATGGTAACTGGGCCATGTGGAGGTGGCAGGGAAGTTGGAGAGATGTGAGTGGATTCCAGAGAAATTTAGATGCAGAAAAAGCTGGTCTTAGTGATAAATGAGTTCTCAGAAGATTCTAAAATGATGAACAGCTGAGTGAATTTGGTGCTATTTTCCAAGAGTGAGAAGACCCAAGGAAAAACCACTTGAAGAGAAAGGCGTTGGTGAGGAGGGCCTCCGGGGTTGGGTTTTGGACATAGCGATTGGGAGACATCCTGCTAGAATTGATGAGTAAGCAGTAGGCAAGAATCTATAGTTAGGGGAGAGGTTGGGATTGAAGGTATAACTGGGAGTTATCATCCCAACATGTTATTTCAATCCTTGGAACTAGTGAGAAAAGAATTTAGGACAAAGCCCCAAGGAGGCCCACCATTTAGAGACGAGGCATGTTGCTTCTTTTCTCTGAACCTCGTAGTTCCCATCTGTAAAATGGGATGATAATCATGTCTACTTCACATGAGGATCGCAGGAACGCTGGTTCCTTTTTCCTTCCCCAAGTTGGTGTGGTTAAGGCCTTGGGTTTGAGGATTTGTCCCCACCTGTCACTCTCATGTGATAGTGGGGCTATGATATTTGTGGGTTCCAGTTCCACATTGCGTGGTCCACATTTCCAGATCTGTTTTCTCTTCCCACCTTCTGAACACTCCCGAACACTCATGCCATGGATACCTTACTCTCCTCTTGTCCACCCACCTCCCTGGCTGTTCCTTCTGTGTCTCTTGGCTGGCTCATCCTCCCCTTTCCAGGCCTCCCAAGTGTATTTGGAATGTCACGGGGCTCTGTTCTGGCCCCCACCACTGGGTACACATTCCATCTAGATCGCCTCAACCATCTCTCTACTTCTGGTCAGTCAACATAATTTTCCAAAACTGTTGTCTATGACAGGGTCACAGACTTTTTCTCTAAAGGACAGACAGTATATGTTTTCAGCTCTGTGGGCCATAGGGTCTTTGTTGTGGTTCTTCGACTTTGCCATTGTAGGATAAAAACAGCCATGGAAAACACGTGAATGAGTATGGCTATGTACCAATAAAACTTTATTTACAAAAATAGGTGGCAGGCTGGATTTGGTCTTCAGTTTTGGGTCAGATTGGCTAAACCCTGGTCTATGATAGAAATATAACCTCAGTCATTGAGCTTTTAGGCTTCGAAAGCTTTATTTTTTTTTTCTTCAGTTCTTTTTTTTTTTTTAAGATTTATTTATTTGACAGAGAGAGAGAGAGAGAGAGGGAGATCACATGTAGGCAGAGAGGCAGGCAGAGAGGAGGAAGCAGGCTCCCTGCTGAGCAGAGAGCCCGATGCGGGCCTCCATCCCAGGATCCTGAGATCATGACCTGAGCCGAAGGCAGAGGCTTTAACCCACTGAGCCACCCAGGTGCCCTAGGCTTTGAAAGCTTTAAAGACAAGTTCTTACCACTCAAAAAATCAAATGCAGGACTTTCTATTCTCCCGTGCTGAGTTGTAATGGTACTTTCTTTCAGCAGGTGGCACAAAAAGACTCCAGTGTAGAAGGCCTCAGCTGCTCTAGGAGGCATTTGGACACATAGGGAGAGAGAACTTTAGAGGTCATTACAGCGACGGGGGGAAGGGCATTGTTAGCTTTTAGCTACCAGAGGCCAAGGGGACTGACGTCTTGCAATATGAAAGATGGTCCCTTGCAACAAAATCTTGTCCCTCTCCAAATGCCAGTAGGGTCCCAGTGAGAAACACTTCCTAGCTGCTGTCTGCATGGCGGAAAGGTCAGAGATAGCAGGAAGCACACTGCTTACACCGCCAAGTGCAAGCCTGCAGCAGAAGAAACCTTGGGTGGCTGATCTGTGCCCTCCCCCAGCGAGGCCCTGGGGCCGGTCTACAGTAACCTGCTGATCTGCCTCCTCTGGTCTCCAGCAGCTGCCTGGCCCTGGGTCACCCGTGAGTGCTCGGAGTCCCTAGGGCTTCCAAAGCATTTTCTCAGGATGGTGGAGATGGCCCCCGTGACATTCCCACCCACTCTGCCGAGGGCAGTCTGCCTGTCCTTTGCTCTGTGCCTCCTCTTTCACCCCTCTCAGCTGGCGGCACTTTTCCCCATGATGTGCAGGAAGTTTACGTCAAAGTCCATTGGCTATGTAAGCCATAGTCAGAAAACTAATCTCCTCTTAGTGTTTGCTGGGGATTCATTCTGACCATGACATGGTTTCTTAATAAAATTTTGTTTTGCCTCCACCCAAGTAATGTTATCCAAAGTCTCTTGCAAGCAAGAGGCAGGATAAAACCCGGAGAGCTCACCAGACCAATACCCCTAAAATGTGGGGCAGGGTCACATGCTAAGACAGAGCTCAGACACCCACGTTTGTCACCCGCAGGTGTCTACGTGGCCTGAGACTTTCTTGTGTGTGACCATCCTGCAGGTAAGGCCTTCCCCAAGATTCTCTCTGGTTCAGGGTCTGTGCCAGGGCCAGGACCTCATGGGCCATCATGGTCAGCCCCCTCGTCCTGAATTGCTCATTGGTTGATAGGGGAGGCCAACAGATAAATAGTCACCCCCAGGGTGACAAATGCAGTGAAAGGGAGGAAATGAATTCTGTGAGGGGCCAGAAGCAAGAGAACTGCCCAGCCGGGGGAGAGCCTACGAGCCTTATTAAAGAACAATTTTTTGTTGCTGTTGTTCCAATCAAAGTAACATTTGCTTGTGGCTAGAAAATCAAGCAGTGCAAAAGGATTTATAATAAAAAGGAACCACGAAAAGGAAGTCACTCTTGAGATGGATTTTGAACATTAAGGAAAAGTTAGCAGGGAAAAGGCAGTGGAGCAAGGAGAGGGCATTTCAAGAGGAGGTGTGGACAAAGGCATAGAGGCAAGGATGTTTAGAGAATGAGGTTGGTGGGGTGTTGTTGGGCTGCAGGATAGGAAGAAGGGAGTGGAGGCCAGTGAGGTTGTAAGGGCAAGAGGCTGATTATAGGAACATTCTAAGCCATGTTAGAGTGGTGACAACGTCCTGGGGCCCATGGGGGTCCGTGGAGGGGTTTAGGGCAGTGGTTCTCAACTGGGGATGATTTTGCCTTGGGGAGCATTGTACAATGTCTGGAGACATTTTGGGCTGTCACATAGTGGGGGCGGGGGAAGGAAGGGAGAAGGCGCTCGCCGTTGCAAGCATCTAGTGGGTAGATGTCAGGGATACTGCAAAACTTCCTACAACATAAAGGACAGCTTCCCCAGTAACGAAGAATTTTCCTTTCCAAAATGTTAATAGTGCCAAAGCCGAGAAACCAGGTTCGGGCCGTGAGTCCCCCGGCTGGAGCACTTGCCCTCCGGGGGATCCCTCCATATCACACTAGAAGCATGTTGGCTCATGTGGAGAGTGGTCTTACTGACCTGCCTGTTAGAATCAGAATTTGTCTCCATCTCTAATTGTCTCGCCCACGAACAGTGCGAAGAGCAGGGCGTCTCGCAGACCTGGGTTTAAGGCTTAGCTCTGCTTGGTCACCATGGTCACCCAACACAAGATATTTACCACCTCCTGGAGGGACAGCACCCGGTGTTGAGGTGGGGGCAGGAACCTCCATCCCACAGAGTGCTCCTTGACAGCACTGCTCCGAAGACACATATGGCCTCTCCATTTCCCTTCTTGCTTTAGAAACTGAGAACCTCAATATCCAATTGAGAATTTAATAACCAAAGGAGCCCGTGACTTGAATATCTTTGTATTCCTTTCTCTCCTTACCTTTGAATCCTCAGTTGGGTTCAGAATGTGGTCTGCAAAACGTCGATCTTCCCCACAGGTGATTTTTAAAATTTTTAAAAAATTTGTTTAAATTTAATTTAAATTTAAATTTTAATTTAATTAAATTTTAATTTAATTTAATTTTTAAAAATTTATTTTTTAAAAAAATTTAAGTTAAAAAATTAACTTTCCTAAGATGGGGTTTACATGAAATAAAATGCACCCATTTTAAGTGTACAGATGACTTTTGACAAATTTATATACCACGTCTCCATCACCATCATGGAGATCTAGAACATTTCCATCTCCTCGGAAAGTTCCTTTGTGCCCTTTGAGGTCAATCCTCTCCCCTCTCAGCTCCAGGCAGCCCTGATCTGCTTTCTGTTACTAGAGATGGTTTTGCTGTATTCAGTCAACCAGGGCGTGCCCTTTATGTCCGGCTTCTTTCAACATACCTTCCGGAGACCCACCCACGCAGTTGTGTGTACCAACACATCATTCCTTTTTCTTACTGGGTGGTATTTCTCTGCACGGATGCACCATAGTTCATTTATACAATCACCTATTGATGGACATTTGGCTCATTTGCATATTTTCTGTTGTACCCCAAGATGCTATGTACAGCATACATTGCTTAAAATATTTGAATAGTATTCTATTTCACTTAGAACCAAATTTCAATTCCCTTCTGTGTCCTCCAAAGTCCCCTCTGTGATCTGGATTCTGCCTACCTGTCTCACCTCATTGGCCCCCTGCCCCCTAAATCCCGCCCAACGGCTCCTTTCATTCCTTAAAGAAGTCAGAATTGCCACAGAGACAGGCTCACCCTCATCATAATCTGCAGGCTCCAAACCAGCTGAGTACAACTGGCTGACTGCCTGGGATGTGCATTAACCTTCTGGAATCATTAAATCAAACTGATACTTGAATCCTAATCTCTAGTGAAGCTTTTTATTTATTTTAATCCCCTAAGCACTTCACTCAACTCTTCCTCTGGGCCTGCCATTCTGAGCAAGCTCAGAGAGCCCACCTGATCCTTTCTGACTGAAATCCCCTGCAGGCCAAGGGCTGGGGATGTTTCTAATGATTTGCTCAACCATGTGACAAGTCATTTTTTTAACCCCATAGGGATTGTTTCTAGTATTAACAGTGGGCGGGGAGGGGGGATTAAATTCTCAGGCTCCGATTAGGTTACAGATTTAATGAACTTTTGCTGAGTAGCTATGGTACCTCGGTTAGCAATTTCACATGCTCAGTTATCAAATCTCAACCTCAAAAGAACCCTGTAAAATACGGATGTCTTCTTTTCTGGAGGGGAGATGGAATGGAATGTCTGCAAGACATGCTTGTCCCAGGCCAGAAATTTCCATATGACAGTCTGTTTTTTATTTTTCATTTTGAAATGTTTATCTTAGTAAATCTGGGATGTGCCGATTTCTGGTTTCCAGTAGTGGCAAACTAGAGTCTTTAGATCAATGTTCTTCATAAAAAACAATTTAGAGAATACTGCATGATGTCTAAGGTACACACCACCTTTGAAGCATCAGAGTTGGGGGGCGGGGAGCTCAAGAGGTGACAAGGTTGCCTTTCTTGTAGGCTAACTGTAACAAGAAAGGTAGGAGAATTTAAAAGTACCAGTCACTTATCCCTGAGAGCATTCATCATTCCCCTGCACTTGGGATCCTATAAAATAGTTGGGAAAGACAAGGGGGTCAGAAACCATGGACCAAAGTGTGAATATTGGGGGGACATCTTCCCCACATTGAAATAAGTCCCCCAAACATTCTACCATCAGATAAGGGAAACCAGATCTAAACTCACTCTGCTCCGCCAAGGTAAAATTCAGAGACTTCTTTGGTACTGAACAAAGCAGAAGGGGAGGGGATGAAAAGAGGGACATATTCTGAGAAACTGTGGTTGGAGACCAGCTCTGTTATGGATTTGCATCCTGGGAAGGAATCCCCTGGGTGGGCCTGACAACTTTAAGTTGTGAACATGGCATGAGTTGGTCCCGACTGATAGTGTGGCTAGCACCTGGAATAAGGAAGGCAAGTCTCCCAGATCACTGGGAACTCTCCACAAGTAGCTGTTCATGGACAATGAAGAAATAGCAATCAGAGATAATAAGGCATACAAGGAAACACGATTTATGAATGAGAATCAAGAGACAGTAGAAGTGGACCTGCACAGACATGAGATTTTAAAACATTTTATACATTTACCAAATTTAAAGAAATAAATGATAAACGTAAAAATAAGTTCAGGGGCCAGAAAACAATAAAAAATGATGTATCAAATATGAAAATAAAAACACATATGACTTCTACAGGTTAAAAAAATATAGTAGCTAGAAATGAATATGAAGCATTATGTCAACAGATTAGACCCAGCAGAAGAGAGGATTAGAGAATCAATTACCTGGAATACAACATGGAAATAAAAAAAAAAAAAAAAAACGGAAAATAGGGAAGAGAGGGTAATAAACAAAGGGGGTGCATTGAGAGGTTCATGTGTTTGTTCAGAGGTTCAGAAGAGGTGAGAGACAGGCAGAAGGGCTGCGAGAGTACATGAAAAGATAGTGGGTAAGGATTTTCCAGAAATGATAAAAATCACCTAGGGGGCACCTGGGTGGCTCAGTGGGTTAAAGCCTCTGCTTTCGGCTCAGGTCATGATCTCAGGGTCCTGGGATCGAGGCCCGCATCGGGCTCCCTGCTCAGCGGGGAGCCTGCTTCCCCCCCCCCTCTGCCTGCTTCTCTGCCTCCTTGTGATCTCTCTCCCTCTGTGAAATAAATAAATAAAATCTTAAAAAAAAAAAAAATCACCTGTGCAAAAATTCAAGATGTCTAGAAAATCCCAAGCAAAGTATATTAAAAAGAAGTCTGCATCTGGACATTGTAGTGAACCTTCTCAAGTATAGAGTCAAAGGGAAAAATCTTGAAAATAGACAGACAAAAAGACAAATGATCTTTAAGGAACAATGGATGTCTTAGAGCTGACTTCCCAATAACAAGTATGGATCTCCAAACCCGTAGAATCATATTTTAAATGTGTTGAAAGAAAATAACTGCCATTCTAGAATTCTAAGCTCAGCAAAAATAAAAAGATTTTAAAAAATGAAAAAGAAAAAGGGAGAGAAAATTGGTCACGGCCAGAACCTCATTGAAGGAAATACTAAAGAATGCATTGCTTCAGGCCCATAGTCCCTCTAGATGAAAGGTCTGGGATATGAGAAGGAACAAGGAGAGTGTTCTATGTGTGGGCAAAGGGAAATTAACAAATTATATGAAATAATTGTAATGATGTCTAGAGGTGTTAACATTGAAAAGTTTGAATTAAAAACACCAAACAACATAACATTTAAATGGATAAATGGAGTTAACAATAAGGTTTTCATATTTTCTGGGGGAAAAGTAATGGTTTGGTCTACTTTAATGAGTTAATTATAGATGATATAATTTTCCAGGTAAACACAAAAGATTAAAAGCAGAGTGTATTCGTATGTGGAATTTAGAAAACAAGTGAATAAACAAACAAACAAAAAACAGAATCAGACCTATAAATACAGAGAACAAACTGGTGGTGGTCAGAAGGGAGGGGGTTGGGGGGCCAGGCAAAATGGGTGAAGGGGAGGGGGGCGTACAGGATTCTAATTACAGAATGAGGAAGTCACAGGGACAAACGGCACAGCATAAGGAACAGATTCAACAGTATTCTAATAGCGCTGTGTGGTGGCAGGGGGCAGCTTCACAGTGGTGAGCATACTGTAATTCACAGAAATGCTGAATCACTGAAAAGAATGTAACGTTGTGGGTCAACTCTACTCAGGGGAAAAAAACAAAAACAAAAGCCCAGCATATTACTTCTAGACTTGTAAAGTGATCCAAAAATAAAGGCGAAAAGGAAGATTAGAAAAGAACAGGAGAGAAGTACAAATCCTAATATAAGATGGTCTAAAATAACCAAGGAGCCATATTTTATAGACTCTAAGAGGCATTAATGTGAGAAGCATCATTATTTTATGTACCTTTAATAAAGAAAAAGCATTGACTATTAGAACCATAACAATGCTCTTAACACTTAAAAATTTTTATTTCTTACTATTGAAAGAGCTTTTTCAGATTTCTTTTTCTTATATATCATTTACACAGTCTACGGCCATACCACCCTGAACGCGCCCGATCTCGTCAGATATATCATTTACACATATAGGAGAAGGGCATTATGATTTTACTCCGAGTTGTAGATGTCTGTATTTTCCCGCACATCCAACTCTGTGCTGTTGAGTGCTGGGGTGATGTAGCATTTCATAAAATAGGACTCCACTGTTGCCCCAGAGATTTCTGCAGAGCTGCGGTCACTCTGAAAGATATGAGTGTGTATGCGCAGGCAATGATGATGACATCACAACTGCTCCTTGGCCCACAGTGAGTGCACAGCAAGTTCAGAGAAGCCAAGGTGTGGATACACATGCATTTAAACCAATGAAATACATATCACTAATTATATTAAATATAAATGAACTATATACTTCAGTCAAAAGACAAAGGTTTAAAAGCCCACAAAATCTATCTCTACAATATTTTACTATTTATAAGAGATTCATATAGTCAGTCCTCATGACTCACAGGAGTTATGTCCTATGATGTCACTGTAAACAATTAGTGAATGTTGAACTGTCGCTCCTACAGGAAACATAGTCTCTCATAGGTTGTAGTCTTAAATTCTAAAAACTTATCCTGGTAGATTCTCTCTCTCTCTCTCTCTCTCTCTCTCTCTCTCTCTCTCTCTCTTTTTTACAAGAGAGAAAAAGAAGCTTGGAAGTGTAAAATGACTTGCTTGAAGCCAACCCCCCCAATTAACAAATGCCAGAGCGAACCCAGTCCAAAGGACCCCAAAGGCAGAGCTTCTCAAACTCCACTGCCCAGACCTCTACCATTTCCATCCTCTGCTCATCTCCATGTAAAGCTGAGTCAAGGAGGCAGAGAACATTGCCTTGTTCAACCTCCTTTGGGAATGTGCCCATCAAGGGATTAAAAATGTTAGCTGCTCTGCACGTATCTGCAAAGGACCACGAAAGCACCATGAGTAGTGATAACTGTCAGAACTGTATTTCCCAGAGCTGTTTCTGCAAGCGCTCCAGTCTGACAGCTAGTAAAATAATAATAATAATAATAATAATAATAATAATAATAATAATAAGGAAGGAAAGAAGGAAAGGAAGGAGGGAGGGAGGGAGGGAAGGGAAAGAAAGGGAAAAGCTTTTTACAGCTCATCCATCCATCCACCCATCCATCCACCTGTCTAAAAATGTTCACTGAGGACCTACTATATCCTGGGAACTCTACCAGACTCGAGTAGTACAGGGATTGGCTCCATGAACACCTGCCCCTCCCTTTGGTGCAGTACTCACATAAAGGAAGGGAGTGCAGTCTCCCCGGGGATGTCCAGGGGGACATTTTAGAACTTCTATTGGTAATTCACTTTCATTGCATTCTTTTCCATCTGTGTTTGTGTTTTAAAATAGAAAATGTTAGTACATTTCCTAGAAAAGTATTAGTACAACGGTGTAAGCATACAGTGTGTGATGTAATAAGCATCTGATAAAGGAAGTCCTCATTTTTTTGTTTTTGTTTTTGCTTTTTGACCAGTAGTGCTGTATGATCAAAAATCTTCAGACAGCACAGGGAGAATATTGGGTCACCTTTCCCAGGGGCTCCTTTCCCAGAGGCTCACAGACCTGTGTACGTTTCTCTATCAAAACATCTATCATGTCTTACAATGACCCATACGGCATCATAACGAAGAAAGCAGGCTCTGGAGCCAGACAAATTGGTCTTGTACTTCAACTTTGCTACTTACTATCGGATGTGACCAAGTTGCCTCACCCCTTGGGGTCTAGGTGTGGAAATTCCTAGAAGAGGATGTGGAGGACTCCGTACCATACACTGTCCCCAACAGCCCTGCTGTGAGGAAACAGCGGTCTCCCAGCTCTGCACCTCATAGATATGCACAGATAAGGGTGCTGATGAAATCTCCTAGCCGGAGGTGGATTTACGAGATCCTCCCTCCCACCCCCAGAAAATAGCAAATGCCTCATCAGCAAATGGGAGTGAGCCACATTCAGGTGTGTTCCCTCCATGAAAGCCCAGAGACACATATGGTGCAGGGAAGCCATTTCATCCCATCTCAGGTGTTAATTACAAGCTTCTAGCAACCAAAAGCTCTGAAACAACACCGAGGAGAAGAACTTACACTATTTTTAGCAATATTTTGACAGCTATATTAATAGACAACAATTGACTAACCAGGCACCAGCTGATCACCACTTGCCACCAAACAGATTGGCCTTCAGTTCAGCAAGGATAGGAGAGCAGAGATGGGAAATCATTCCTTTTTCATGAGAATCTCTAAGAACAGGCTCGCTGACGTTGCGATGGTCTCAGCCATGCCTCCTGGTCATTGCTCTATGGAAATCGGACCCCCTTTTCCATTTCAACCTGCAAAATCAGTGAAGGGGCGCAAAATGGCACAAGAGCCTAAGACCCAGCTGGACCCCCACAGCCCTTTCGGCTCTTGCCATCAAGCAAAATACCTGAACTGGAAGCACAATCCTTAGAGACATGAGGACCAGGTGGAACACGAGTAACTTGGCCAGTTGTTCTCTCTAATGATTATGTCTGGGGTCTGTGCTGTATAGTGGGCTGCTGGTAATCACAGCCTTCCGGACAAACACAGGGGGTCTTTGCACTTGAAGACACTCACAATTTAATCACCAGGTCCTAGGTTCCGGGAGCCTAAGCTGCCAATGTTCATTGGCACGTGGTAAACATGGCACCCTGACCTTGGGGCGTTGGTGGGGAGCGAGCCAGGCCTGGGCCTGCCGTCCTCCCTGAGTGATATCAACCAGTCTCTACTCAATGAAATCAACAGTGACTCTCCAGTGTTTTGACACTGTCATTTTATTGGTGAGAATGGGAAGGGAGCAAAGGGCAGAGAGAAAAGGAGGAAGGGAGGGACAGGGGGCGGGAGGCAAGGTTGAAGTAGTTTATCAAGATATAAATTCCAAACAACAGCAGTGCCCATGGTTATTTTAGAACCAATAATAGATTTTAGTAATTGCCAGTGGCACTCCAGCAGCAAGATCATTTTTCTGACCTCTACAAATAAAATACATTTTCAGAGGAGCACAGGATGGCAGTCCAGAGTTCTGGATCAGCACCTGGGGTTGGAATCTTGTCCTCATGACCGGACCAAGTAAATTCACTTCTCTGTCCCCCGAGACTATATTTCATTCCAGGTGGTTTTGGCTGAGTAAATAACATCAATGCACTTCCTGGACTTGGTGCATTAGTACTTCGTGCCTGGCATGGTAGACTCATGATTAACAGTTGCTTTAAACAGACAGCATCCTTCAAGGGTACCCATTACCAACTAACTGGGTCTTTGTGGGTTGCAGAACTCTGTAGGTTTTCAAGGGCAGGAGCCCTTTGGGGTGAGGGGGTGGTCCCTGGATGTTGGAGCCTCCTGGAAGTGCACAGCTTGGGCAGCAGGGTGCAGGGGACAGACCTCATCCGCAGAGGCTCAGGGCGTCTCCTGCGGGGGCTGGAAACACCAGCGGGCTGCCACGCTGGCCCATGGGGTGTGCACAAATGAAAACTCCAGAGAAAAGCACTACTTGGAGTCTTGAGAATGGCTAACAACTTTATTTTATGCTCCTGTCTCTGCATCAGAATTCCCCTAGCAAGTGACAGTTCTGGCTCGAAGAAATCCACTTGCCCAGAAGTCAAGGGCCGCAGGAAGCCATTTCCCGAGGAGACTGAACCTGAAACCCTGTGTCACAAGTCCTCCCTCCTTGATGGGCTTCAAGGCGATGCCTTGCATCCATGGGAGAGATGACTAGTGGCGCCCTGATGTTCTTTATGTCTCAATTCACGCAGCCCAGAGCATCCCCTTTCCCTGGCAGGCCTATTATGGGAACTGTAGATTTGGAGCTGCTCTCGTGATCTCATTCAAAGGCTTTCTTCTGAGGGTAGGAAAATCTCCAAGTGCTTTTGGTTTTAACCTTGATGCAGTTCACAGACTGTGTCGTCCTGTGCAAGGAGCCCTCCCCACCTCCCCCGGCTCTAGGCTGCCCTGGATGCCAGGGGACTGGATGTGTGGCTCCAGCCCTGTCCGTCCTTGCCTCTGGCCAAATGAGCGGGCACGGTGGGCATAGGAGAGAGAAACCGGGCAACTTCTTTCCTGGGGTTTCCAGGACACCATGAATCTTGCTGCCCTCTGGTCTAAAGGCCAAATGGGCTTCCTGAACTCTAAGCAGCTTGCTGAGTGTGAGAACCAACTATGAGTGAGTTCAATTTTTTTGCTCTTTCTCTCTCCCCGCACACACACACACACACACACACACACACACACACACAGTACCTGCAAAAGCCCCTCTCTCCCTTGGATCAAAGTATAGTTGCTTTGAATCCCAGCCCATTCCCATTCCACACTTGGAGGAAGCCCAGGGTCTCTGGAGTTTCTGGGTCTTCTGCTCTGGCTTCCTCCCTTCCACGTGGGCTCCCACGTCCTCCCATGTAGAAGCTGTACCCAGGCCGCACACCCCAGACATAAAACTCACTGCCTTCCTTTAAATATCCCCCCAAATCTGTCCTCGCATTCTGGAGCATGGTAAACTTCAAATCTGGGGAGCGGAAGAGAGTCTAAGACACCTGCTCAAACAGAGTCTCAGTGTCACTGTTCCCAAAATACCCTCCGGCTTCCCCTGCCCGCCCCTGCCCGCCCCCCTTTTGTGTCTCCTCATTCTCTCCAGTCCCACTTTTTCCATACAAGCCCTTTCTCTGCAAAACGGTATATAAAATCACCTCTTCTCAACTCCCAGTAGCAGCTGCCACCCGGGACGTCCCGTCCGAGCTTGGCATTTTCCTCATGGCCAGCCTTTCCCTAACCGGACCACTGGTGCCAGCCGATGACATTTTACGCAGGTGTCTTGGCTTTCCTTCATCATGATTTTCTTACATCCTCACCACCCCGCGGTGGCGACCAGCAGTGTCACGCCCCACGCGGGAAGCCCCATTCCACGCTGGAGGGCACGTGGGCCAGGAACAGGACAGGAGGGCATTGGGATCCCAGCTCCACTCCAGACCAGCCGTGTAACTTGGAGCAAGATTCTTAATCCCTCTAAGTGTCAGAGCCATCCAGCCGTGGCAAGGACAGATAGTCCTATGAGGTGCCGCCACATAGAGTCGATATCGAAATTAAAACACACCTGCGAGCCCTCAGCACCGCTCCGGGTAGCGCCCCGTGGTGGATACACGGAATGGTGGCTGGCATTACCGTACCCCGCCCAGCTGCACGCCCTGGCCTGAGCCCCGTGAGTCACACTCGTGTGTGCACACTCATCTGCTCACACCCGGCAGCGGCTGCCTTGCGTTTCCATTGCACTTTTTAGCATTGGCTTCCTTGATGGTGAAATTAGGCCTTCGTTTTTCTTGTCCTGTCCGTGATTCTGAAACTTCTCTAAGGACTGGGGTTCATCTTAGCCGCCTCAGCTTAGGGCCTGACGTCCTGAAGATACTTGGCAGATGTTGACTGAATGAAATTGCTTGTCCTGAAAGCAGGGGACTGTGACCCCATCAGATCTCCGAGGAGCTAGTTCTCTCTGCAGCCCAGGGAGGGTGGGGGTGGGGGGAGGAAGATGGGGTGCTCTGATGTGGCGGTCGTCACCCCAAGGCATAGCCTCTATGGAAAAGTGTGGCAACATAGCAGCTATCTGAGGACGTCACCAAAATGTTCTGGAAAAACTGTCATGGCTAGACTGAATTCTGTGGGAAGTTGCATAATAAATGGTATTTGAGTGAATGAATGAACAGATCACTCATTTTGTCACTTGGTAGTTCTTATAAAAAGGCCCTCCTGAAAAATTCTTCCCGGAGTCAGGGCCAGAAAAAGTTTATTTCTCTGCTGTACTACAAGTTTCCTTTTCATTGGCATCCTGCCTCTTTAAGAACCAAACTATCACCACCAGCCGAGCCTCGGACAATCATTCAGAAAAGGCCATTCACTGGTCTAGCCCTCACGCCTACCCTCACTCCCCTGCTGATGGTACATGGACCACACAACTGCCCATTAACCAGGGCTCCCATGAGGTCTGGCCCCACAGTGGAACATCCCACGTGGCCTTTTTAGCTCTCTTCCCTTCGTTTGGTTTGCTGGCTGGTTTACCACTCACTCTGCCTCTCTGGAGCATGGGTCCTTAGCCTGACCTCTCTCTTTTTATGACCTTACTCATTTCTCAGTTCATAATGCCTAAGATCTGCTCCCATGAAAAACTCCATAAAATTACAGGCTAGTGTCTTGGTCTCTGTCTCTTCCTCCTCCTCATCACCTCAAAGTGCATAGCTAGACCCTTCCTGCTACTGGGTAATGAGAATTGGGTTTCCCTCTTCTCCTTGGCTGCCAGGGAACTCAGACCTATGCTTTATCCTCAATATAAATGTTAGGTTTTTAGATGTAATCTTTTCACTCCCCTTGCTTCCTTGGCTCTTTAAGCTTTTAACTTAGAATTTTTGTTTTTGTATATCTGCTTCACTTGTTTTAAGATGGCGGATTAAAAAAAAAGTTAAAAAAAAAATCCAGTTTCACCGAACCGCTTAAAATTCTACCCTTAACCTGTACAGCTTCTCCAGGAAAAAGGGAAGAGGAAATCCCAGTCTAGGATTACTATCTACAGATGCTGTCCCCAAACTGCCTCACTGTCCCTGCCCCATTTGAGCATCATTTACTGAACCCCTTTGCGACCTGGTGGGACCCAGTTCCAGTCCTTTCAGCCTCTCCAAAATCAAGTGCACGCTGACCACCAGACTCGGCTCCCAGACCTTGGTCATCAATTTCTTGCCCCTCAGCTCACTGCTTCCTGATGACCTCCTGTCTCAGAGCCCCCACCTGAGCATCACCCTTGGGAGCAGCCCCTGTCTGGGCGTGATGTGATCTTGTGCACAAGGCCTCGGCAGGTAGAAGGGCAGGAGCCCTTGTCCTCTGTGGCTGGGTGGCAATTCCTATGGTTTTCCCAATTTGGCTTAGCTGTATTTTCAGTGGAGCAATAATAAGAGCTAATATTTGTTGTATCCTCCGTATTCGTAAGTCATTATGCTTTGTACTTTATACTCGTTCTCTTTTTTAATTCCTCAATGAGGGAAAAGCCATCTTATCCTTCATTTTAAAGACAACAAAACTATGGTGCACTTTTTTTTTTTTTATCTGCATCCAGGACATAAACTGCCAGGGAGGAGGACACTGGCTGTCTGGTGTGCCCTTCTTAGCATCCCTCACGTCCTGGCCCAGAAGTTCAATATGTAATTTCTGATTTATCAATTTATTGATCAACAAAATGAAACACGCATCCCCCAAAGCGATCATAATACCTCCCCGGGGAAATGAAGTAGGTCATGGAGTTCTGAAACGCAGCTGAATTGGATTCTGCCTAGGGCTACCCCAGCCGGCAGGACAGAAGTTCTTATGCGACACCGTCAGAGGACAAAGGTCAGCTGGGGTACAGCCCTGTCCCTAAGCTGGGCTGCACAGCACTATGGGGCCCGGGGGGCAGAGTCTTGCTGGGGCCCAGCCTCCTTGTAGCTTTCATCTCTGCCCATTCTACTGTAGCTTTTTCTTTCTCCCCATGAGTGTCTTAGTGGACTGGCATAGAGTAGATGTCAATGGAAGGAAGGAAGGTAGAAAGGAAGGAAGGAAGGAAGGAAGGAAGGAAGGAAGGAAGGAAAGAAAGAAAGAAAGGTAGGTAGTTTCATGAGTTACGAGGTAGCTCTAACACTTTGGTTTTATTTTTTTATTTTTATTTTTTAAGATTTTATTCATTTATTTGATACAGAGAGAGAGAGAGAGAGAGAGAGAGAGAGAGAGAGAGAGATCACAAGTAGGCATAGAGGCAGGCAGAGAGAGAGAAGGAAGCAGGCTCCCTGCCAAGCAGGGATCCCGATGCGGGCCTCGATCCCAGGACCCTGAGATCATGACCTGAACTGAAGGCAGAGGCTTTAAGCCACTGAGCCACCCAGGCATCCTAACACTTTGGTTTTAAAGAATACAATAATCTCTTGGTGGGAATCAGGACTCTTTTTCATGCTGGGGTAGATGAGCAGGGTAAGGAACCTTTCAGGAAAGGAGACTTCAGAGAGTTAATGACAAGGTAGGTGAAGACAAACCTGCAAAGACCAGGATTTTGGGTGAACCCTACCATTTCTCCAAGGGGCTACCCCCAAAGCCACACATAGTCCTCAGCTCTGGAATCCACTCTTTGCTGGGAGAGATGCTCATTTCTCACATAACTGCTCCACACTCTCCCTACATTGGAGGATGATTAACTGTAGGAAAAAGCACTGCCAACAGCTGAAAACTTAAAACAAAGGGTCTGTACAAAAGAATCTCGTTCCTCCTCCTTTTCATTTATTTAAAACAATTTTACCCTCCATAGTCCCGTATGGCTCCTGCATAAATTACTCTGCAAGACTGGCCTGCTGTTAGCACGCTTGCCTCACCGCCTTTGCTCCCACTTCAGATCTGCCAGTTAAGCTTTAAGCATCTTGAAAACGTATTGTCTGGAACGAAACAACCAATTATGCTTTCAGGTTTTGTGGCATAATATCGCCGAAACCAGCAATTACAGAATCAGAGTGGCATCAAATGGGGGCAGAAGGGAGTTAGCACGGATTATTCTTTAAATAGCAGTTACATGAACTCATAATAAATAGGTATTAAGTGTTAAATGTATGATAAGTAATTCTTGACAATGCAATTATCCAAACAGAAGAGGGAAAAGTGGCAATATGGCATTGTCAAACTCTTGTGTGCACAGCACGCTCAGTTAGACTGAGAGGTGGAGGGAATTTGTCTTTGTTCCAGCCGGCGGTGGAGGCAAGAGTGCAGATGTGGGTACTGAAGGGAATTTGGTGGGTTCCCAAGGGATGGCGAGGTTTTAAAAGAGCAAAGCCTTTTCCACTGGGGCAGAACGTGGCTGACCAGGAAATTCCGTGACAGGAAGCTCAGTGTAATGCAGCCAGTTAGTCAAACACATATTGAGGGGGTCCTTGCTAGGGAATACTTTGCACGTTCATGGAGAGCCTGGTGCTGAGCAAAACGCAGACATCCAGGAAGTGTTTGTTGAGCTTATCTGGCACTTAGAGGCAGGACTGCTGTGGAAGGCCATCTGGGTTGTGCACTGCACAATTCCAAGGAGCAACATTCATATAGGTTAAAATGCGAATATCTTTTCTGGATACTGTGAGATGCTGTGGTCTTGCTTAGAAAGTGCGGTAGAATTTATATTTGTGAAACGTGATTCTCAAAGAAAGGAAAATCAAATTTCAAGTTAGTCAGTAGTTTTCAGCAGTATAATTTAATGATTAAAATGAAGTACCCTATGGCCACACTACTTGAAGTCAAATCCGAGCTTCCTTTTCAAGCTATGTGTCTTTGGGAAAATTACCTAAACTCTCTGATCCTGTTTTCCTAGTTATAAAATTTGGATACATAATAGTATTTACCTCCTGGTGTAGTTATTTAAGATTAAATGATGTAATGGATTAATGAGCTTGTGAATAACTATTCATAAAACTTCTTCCCTTTTCCTCATAGGCACTCACTAGATGACACTTATCAGCCCCCTGACAGTTAGGTGAGACCACATAACTGAGTTTGGGCTATAGGATGTGAGTTAAGGTGAAGCATGCTACTTTCCAGCCTGGCTCAGAAAAGTCAGCAGAGAATTCCAAAATCCTGGACACGGCCAAGCCACAGGATGGAAGAAGCCTGGGTTGCTAAAACATCACGTGGTGGAGAGGTCCCTGCCAATCAGGTACACTGGGCAAGAAATAAACTACTGTTGTATTTGGCCACAGAGATTACGGGTTGATGGGTAATAGCAGCTGCCGTTACTGTAACTAACACATCATTTAGAGGACAGCATGTGTGTTGTAACCATATTACCTCGGGCGAGATATGGTAAGGCCAGATGCAGATCAAGACAGAAAAACTGGACTTTTATACACAGCGCTGTGGAGAAAACACAGTGCCACCCAAAACCAGTTTAGACCATTGAAAGGAGCCTGGAGCTACCTAGAAGCAAGCTCTGCAGAGGAAATTTGCTAGAAATTTTTGGGCGATCTGTAGCCCTGTGCCACCATGTAGCTATGCTGCCGGAGACAGAGGCCCAGCTGAGGCCAGACTTACAGTCATTCCTGTCCAGGTGCCAGGCACATCACTCACCCTGGGAAAGCAAGCCAACACGTTGGGAGTGGCCCATGTGGTGAGGAAATAAATCCTCCAGCCACGTGCCATGAGAGAGGGCAGGTCCTTTACCCTTCTGTGCTGCTGGTCTTCTATCCACTAGCACATCATTTTCATGCCTCACTAAAGACTCAGGCTCCTGGTTCTATTCTCCCTCTCCCCTGCTCTCTGATCCCCAAGACCTGCTGGTATCAAAGTGATTGCAGCATCCCCATGGGCACCATCAATCCCAAACCCTAATTTTACCTCTGATGTCCCCTTTGCACATGATGCTTGCCTTTTCTGCCCTCCAACCACCCACTCCTACGACAAGACGCTTACTCTTTTCCCTCACCTCTCTCTCCTTCCTGGGTCCACTGCAGCCCTGCCTCTGTGCCTACCACCCTGCACAGGATGACTTCATCACGGGGATCACTAATGTCCTTAGCAATAATTAAACCCCATGGGTGTTGCTCTGTTCTCCTGTACTTGACCTTTCTACTGTTGGCAGTGATGACTCTGGGGTCTTCCACTGGTCAGCTCCCATGGCAATACACACTCCAAGTACCCTTCTGATCTCTCTGGTCACTCCATCTCATTCTTCTTCATAAGGGCTCGTTCCATCTCTCCCTTAAGTGTTGAGGTCCCTCAGGATCATTCTAGTTACTCTTTGGTGTGGACTCAGTGTTTCTTTCTGCCTCCTGTTGTGCATTCCTCCGGCTTCAATAATCCTCAATGCCGATGCCTCCACAGTTGACATTGCCAGGCTAGCTGTCTCCTGAGTCTCTGACAACCAACCTGGAGGTCAACAGGTGCATCAGCTCACCCTAAACCTACCATTCTCCAGGTTTTCCTATGTCACCTGCCCCTCGGCGCTCAAACAGATCACCTGATATTTCCTTGAGTTAGTCCTTCTTCTCCTTCTCCCTTTCATCCTCCTCTCTTTCATCTTCTGTTAGTCTAGTCGATCCACTACGTATTTTGTAAATTCATCCATTTCTCCCCATCATCACTGCTCCATTTCATTAACATCCCTCTCATAGATTCCTGTTCCTGCTCCAACTCTTTCTATGGCCTGAGCGATTTTCTAAAGTATAAACCTGTCCGTGTTCATCCCCGGCGTACATCCCTTCCCCGGTTCCTTGTTGTTCTTAAGAGAAAGTCCAAATCCTGTGATGGCTCCTGAGGTCTGCATTGTCTGGCCCCAGGATACCTTCTCCAGCCTGGCTCATGTCACTCCAGTTCACAGTCTAGGTTATGACCATACAGCACTACTTTCAGATCCTTGAACAAGGTTAGAGTGTCTTGCCTCTGGGGATCTCCCCCGTGTTATTCTTCTACGTAGAATACTTCTTCAGCATCATCTGTCTCCACTCATTCCTATTTGTCTTTCTGACCCAGTCCACAGGCCTTCTCCTCCGGAAGCCCTCCCTGTTCTCCCAGGCTAAATTAAGGGCCCCTTTTCTGTGTTCTCACAGTTCTCTCTACTTACTCTATCCCAACAGTTGGCACAGGGCATCATAACAGACTCTTTATGGGTCAGAGTCTTGCAAAGGCCATCAGCTTCGTGAGGTATGCCCTCTGACTTCCCACGCCGGCATCACTGGCACCCAGCACAGGCCCTGGAAGAGATGGGACTGGGTAAGCACTTAGCATGTAAATTAAGTAGTAAGGGATCCATGGTGATGGAGAGATTGAACATCATCAGTTTCCTTCCAGATCTGCTCACCGTCATCAGAAGGGGCTGCAAACTACTTTCCCCAAACAATCCTTCAGTTTTCACGTGACCAAAAGTCTAGGGCAGTTTGACTCATTGTCTTATCAAGTGAACAGAACCTTGGAGTCACTTTACATACTCCAACAATTTTGTAACATTTAGTGTCATTTTTTTCTTAATCTCAAGTACAATACATGCATAAAGTAAAAATTTACCTAACACAGGAAAATAATAGCAAAATGAAATCAGTCATAGACCACCACACAGTGGAGCCTGTTGTTAAATTTTTAATGTGTATTTTTCCAGCATGTTTTCTATTCAAGTCTATTGAACTTCCTCTTGCTTCTTGCTTTTCCAAAAAGTTAATATCTATGGCACACGCTGTAGCTTGCTTTTTAAAAATTAGCTCAGTTAAAATGAACATTTTCCAATGTCGGTATATATACTTCTCTTGGTCCATGGCCTTAGTGAGTGTCCTGCATTTTATTACATAGATGTACCACTGTTCACGTCACTAAACCCTGAACTGAGGAGGGCTGGATCTTTGGGTTACTTCCATTTTCTGCTGGAGAAATCTTATAACTTTATCTTTGTACACACACTTCCTTAGTGTAAAGGGTGGACATCAGTAAGACTTCTGATACCAAAACACATACTCAGAAATTCTTAATTAATTCACTCTCACTAGTAGATAGGAAGGTTTTTGTATCATTAAAAATATGTACATATATAATTGCCTACCTAACAGGCCACTATTATCATGAAAATTTGTGTCTGCTGTTACTAGAGATTGAACTTAATAAATTAACACATTTTGGGAGCGCCCAATCATTCTGTACTTTCGACTGTTACAATCATTTCAGCTTGGTTTGCACACTTAGGGAACACTCAGTTACCACCACCCGACCTAAACTCCATCTAAGTCAGACTCAGCTGTGTGGATTTTATATGCATCTCTTCATACACTATGGAAGTATTGGCAGGATGGCCCATTGGTTCTTTGGGAAGAAATTGATTCAGCATACATTTGTGGAGATCAACCATGTTCCAGGCCCTACCCGAGGTCCCAGGATGCCAGCAGTGAATAAATAACCAGGATTCTTTTTTACTGGATACTTACATCCATCGGGGCAGACAGACAATAAAAGTCAGCCAATAAACAATGTAAGATGATTTCAGCAGTGATAAATAAAGAAACAAAGGTTGTGGGCACCTGGGTGGCTCAGTGGGTTAAAGCCTCTGCTTTCAGCTCAGGTCATGATCTTAGGGTCCTGGGATCGAGGCCCGCATCGGGCTCCCTGCTCAGCAGGGAGCCTGCTTCCTCCTCTCTCTCTGCCTGCCTCTCTGCCTCCTTGTGATCTCTCTCTCTCTCTCTCTCTCTCTCTCTCTGTGTCAAATAAATAAATAAAATCTTAAAAAAAAAAAAAGAAACAAAGGTTGTAACTGCAGAGAGAGAGAGTAGATGTCCTAATAGAGAATAGTTGCGGGTGCGTGTGGAGCACTCAGCTGGGGTCTTTCTGAGGACATTTGGGCTTTGCCGAGGTGTCTGATGTGGTCGAGTGAGGGTTTGATGTGTGTGAGCGGGATATGGTTCCCAGAAAGACAGAACAGAAATTGCGTGAGCATCAGTGAGGAGGTCAGGGTGTCTTTAGAAAGGGTAGAGGGGAGAAAATGCTAGAAAATAGGTCTGAGAGGTAGGAAGGGGCTGGACAATGTAGGCTTTGGGGCCACGGAAAAGAATTTTGAATACCCAATAAATAATCAGGAACTTTCAAGTTTCTAATGTCATGCTTTTGTCACAAAACCCTGATTATTTAGTACCTATAGTCCCACTTGATGCAGTTTCTGACGCGGATCAGGCCCACGGCGCTATTTGTTAGAGAACGAAGGAAGGAAGAAATGGACGGAAGAGGGACAGCGCTGGACCCTAGCACAGAGCGCCCCCTCTGAGACCCCACTGCTGGCGCCGAGGAAGCTGGTAAACGTAATCACCCAACTACTGGGGCCTCCTTCAGGTTCACTGAAATTGCAAAAGTTTCTCAATTCAAAATGATCCCCTGACAGCAATAATTCTGAGAGAAAGAGAAGTCATCGCAAAACACAGGATTTGAAAGACTTTGAGTTAAATACAGCACGGCACCCAGAGCGCTCATTTGGTTAATTGTGGGTGGAATTATTTGAGCAAAACATTTTGTGCCTACGAGCAACCGCAGGTGCAGGCAGAGAGGCTTGAGAGAATCTTCAGCCAAATATTCAGTCCTTAAAGTTCCCCCAGAAGTTGGCACCGGTTCCCTTTCCTCATGGTTCCTTCGGTCCCTGCTCTGATGGCAGAAACATGTGACAGCTGTGAAGTTTTTTTGGCGAGTGTATCCACTCAGGCGGATTTCCTGTCTCCTTTCCTCCTCAGCAGATGCCAGAAAACAACTGAATGTGTTTCTGAGTTTATTATTTCAGGGACTTCACAGATCCACTCTCTAGTTCATAGACAGAGAGCAAAACTTTATCCACGATACTGTTTATTCATTCATTGATATCCCACCCTCCTTTTATTAAGCTCCCAGCACTTGTTAGACAGCAAACCCAAGCATAGCTCTCACCCTCCCAGAGTTCCCCATAGGGTTACACAGGCAATTATTAGGTTATGATTGGGATAAAGACTATGAAGAAAAAGCCCCAAGTGCTGAGAATGGGAGAAGCTAACTTCTGCATGAAGATCAGAGATGTCTTCTCTGGGAAACAAATTTTGAACTGAATTTAGAACAATGAATAGAAATTAACTGTACGTACCAGCTTAGGAGAGCAGGGGATAGAGACCATTTCAAACAAAGGGACACACAAAATCCTGGAGCCTGGAGAGTGTGGCATGTTATAGAATTGCAAGACCAGTGTGGCTGGAGTTTAGGAAACTAAGGAGAAAAGATAAGAGATAAAGCTCAAGAGGAGGCATTCACTGGAGTATTGTATGTTGAGCAGTTAGAAGCTTGATCTGAGGAGCAATGGAATATTGGTTAGCCGTTGCTGCCTAACAAGTCATCCCACATCTCAGTGGCTTAAAACAATTATTAGTCACATGATGATGGGGCAACTGGGAATGACTGATCTAAGTTGCATGCGGGTGTTCATGGCTGTGCTCATTAATTTTATCTGTGTTCGGTCAATCTTGGCTGTGCTTGGCTGGTCTTGGCTGTGCTCTCTCATGTACCCACAGGTCAGTGGGGGTGAGGAGGGGGAGGGCCTGCTCTAGTGTGAACTTGGCTGGAGCATCTTGGCTGGGGAAGCTCTGACCTACAAGTCTCATCACCCTAGGACCAGTATGCTGGCCCGGGAAAGTCTATTGGAGGATGATGGCACAAGCATACTGTCAACTCCATCTTATTTTATTGACCAAACCAAGTCATGTAGTCAAATTCAGGTCAAGGGCAAGAAAACAGACTGCCTCTTTACTAGGAAGAACTGAGCAGTCACTGGTTAAAGGGTGAATACAGACACAGGTGAGGCACTAGGATCATTGATGCAATGTGCTCTCAATGGGAAGCTAATGACAGTTTTTAAGCAGGTGGTTGACATTGTTGTCTAAGGGAGTTCTCCACAGCACAAAAATCTATTCCTAAAAGGGCCTGAAAATGGTTTTGTAAGATATCAGGACACTTATCTATTGTCTTAAGCTCCCTCTACACCCCAAACTCATAAAATCCTAACTCTTCCATTTCAGGCTTTCAAAACTGGCCCCTCTCCTCCATCACTACTATGGCTCTCCTGAGCTTCTATGCCCATCATCTCCTGAACTATCATCAGTGTCCCACCCACCTTCCACATTGCCCCCAGAGCAGCCTTTAATCTTCTCCTTTCTGCAACCTAAGGCTTTCCCTCCTTGGCTTGGCATTCAAGGCCATTCTTAAGATGGTGCCATATTTCCTTTCCAGGCTCATGTTCCATACTTCTTGCCCCAGAAGCACTGTGATCCAAACATAACTGATCCACTAACCTTCTCCCAGCTGCCTTTACTTTGGCATACTTCTGAGCTCCTGCACACTTTTATTTTCTCTGCTTTTCTGCCTAGAATTTCCCTTCCCCTAATCGTTCATCTGAAAAACTGTTCATCCTTCAAGTTCTAGCTCAGTGGTCACCACCTGTCTGTTATCTTTGCCTGTCTTCCAGGGAAGAACTATCGGTCCCTATTCTCTGCTTCTCTATATCATACCTACCCTACTGTATGCTATTATTTGCTTCTAGTCCTTTCTCCTTTTACAGCATTGGGGATATACATCCCTCCTGGCCATGTGCAAGATAAAGTGGGCATAAGAAGACAATATTAAAATTTTGTTTCTACTTATTTTGACGAGTATACTCTAAAATTTTATATTTCTTATACTTGTTTTATAATATATTAGTGTAGAAGCACAAGAATACCATTTATCAATAATTATTAGAAATAATTATTAGATTCGTGCTTCAAATGTTTTTATAGATTGGTGTGTTCAAGAAAGAAAAAACTGGAGACCATTCTTCTAGACATTACACTCTCTAACAGATGAGACTTCAATATCAAAACTGATTTGAACTTACTTAGTTTTAAATGACAGTCCAAAGTACTAAGTGTCCCAGAATATTTTCATTGCAATGTTGAGCAAAGCCGTCAGGTAAAAAGCAGAGGGTCTTCCACCTCCCCTCACCTCTGCAACACACACACACACAAATAGCTACTGAGGAAGATTTTATGGACTATTTTTTAAATTTAAATTTTGTTAGCATACAGGGCAATCTTGTTTTTAGGCATAGAATTCAGGGATTCCTGACTCACATACAACACCCAGGGCTCATCCCAAGTGCCCTCCTTAATCCCCATCATCCATCTAGCCCACCCTCGCCCCTCCTTCCTCCATCACCCCTCAGTTTGTCTTCTATCATTAAGAGTCACTTATATGGAATATTGTAGTTTTCCTGGACTCCTGGAAATAAGTAAAAAACATTGGTTCTGGGTAGTAAGAAACATATCTCTGCTCACTGTTGTGGATGAATCAAAGGTTTGTATTCCTTAGAATCAATCCTAGGGAAAGACTGAAGTAAGTTTCCTTTATTATTTATTCTAGAATGTTTTTTTTTATGTAGGGAAAGCCTCCAGTGTCTATCTTTCTGATATAAACAGAGTACGGTTGAGGAGAAGAGCTTGGATTTAGGCTGCTGGCCTTGCAAATAAACTTCATTCTAAAGATTGTCTCCACTTCTGGACCAGTAGGTTGACCCTTCCATGGTTGCCAGAAATGGAAGGGTCACTTAAATGTCCTTGTCACTGGAACAAGATGCCTGTTACTACATTTAATAGCAAGAGCTGAGTCCCCCAGAAACATTTGCTCCAACAGTAACAATAATGGCTAGCTTTCCGCAACACACTCTGTGTCCCGGGCACTCTGCTTCACGCTTAATCCTCATACTAACCTTGACATAAGTGTTTTCGGTATCCCCATTTTATAAATCAGAAAACTCAGGGCTGCAGTGGTTTGTCCGAGGCCACACAGTTAGTTAGCGGTGGAGTGAGGATTAGCGCCCAGGTTTGCCTTAATGTACAAAGATCGCTTTTAACTATTCTGCTAGCCTAGGTCTAAAAATAAATCAATTAATCCAAATGAAGAGGCTGGAGAACATTAAAATTTCTCCCAGTTCTAAAATTCTAAAATTACCTGAAAAAAATATTCTGAAATATTATGTAATGTATTCTGAAGTCAGAGAACAATGTCTTTGTTTAGCAGCTACTGTTCTAGAAGCTCCATGCCTCAGTTCCCCACCTAGTCAGCCAAATACCTGAGGTCGCCCATTCAGATCACCTGCCCTCAAGACAAAAACACAACTCCCGCATCCGTGGTCACAGCAATAGACTGTAGTGCCCCCATCATCAAGGCACGTGTGATTTCCTGCTGTTTTCTCCTTGCCAGATGTGGAAACGAATGTCTTAATCTGGGAAAAATTTCATAATTGCCAAAGATGACTATTACACTTTTTTTCAGAAACACAGGTTCATTTTTAGAAAAGAAAAAATTAAAAAAGATTGCATAATGGTGAAGTGGAAATTCACAAGCAAGCAGGCAGCACACATGTCGGATGCTCATTTCTGCTATAGAAAAGAGGGATGAATTCCAGCTCAAATATTACTTTGACGATGCTCCCAGGTGGGAGATCATTTTTATCAAATTTAATCTAATTTTTAAAACAAACTGCGTATCAAATAAATACTTCCAGAGATGTTGTCATGAAAAAGAACACAGCTAAAAAGCTGAGCCAAAGCTAAACAACGTTGACACAGTATCTGACTTAAAAGGGATAACGTGAGCCACCGTTATTCAGTTGCAAGCGGGAAATGGAAAAACTAAGAACTGAGGAAGATCTTGAGCACCTGGATATTTCTCCTTTATGTGCAGCTTCTGCCCCCAATCTGGGCCATCCTCTCCTGACCATTCCATTCTTGGCTGTCTCCCCACGCCCCCTCCACTCCTCTCCCCTCCCCCACCTGCCCCACCAAGACTTCCTGATGTCCCTTCTTACCAAGGCTCTCTTTCCTCCACCCCCTCTCCTTTGCAGGGGCCCTTATCACTGCCCTTGGTCCCGTTCTCATTCCCGCACATATGAATTATGATGAGGAGGTGAGGGAGCAAGATTAAGAGCTCAAGTTTGAGATCCTTGCAGGAAATGCAGGCGGGAGAGAGACTTCCCCTGAAAAAGCAAGCCGCCTGAGGGCAAAGACAGGCCCTTAGTTTGGCTTCCATCCCCACATGCCCCCATTGTAGGCCTTGGGGTAAGGATTTGGGCGCAAGATGTTAATTTGGAAGGTGAAGTACATGCGGGTCAGGGAGTGAGGAAGTGAGACTCGAATAAGCTGACAGCCAGTTCAGGAGTGCATTCCTGAGCTGGCCAGCACTGCAGGTACGGGTGCTTTATGGAGCCAGAGAGACTCCGTCTGAGATGCCAGACAGACCCAACTCAGAGTCATCCGGCCGCCGGCTGGGCCAGCTGAAGCACTGTGCACCTGCCATCGGGCTTGGGCGGAGGGCTAATGCTAGAAGCCTTGGCTTGCTGAGCTGCAGCAGTGAGGGCAAACCCTCCAGTGGGTGCAAGGGTGCACATTGAAAGGATAAGGGGACACGGGGACAGCAGCTACAGTGGAATAGGAGTGACACCAAAGGTGACCACAACAAACAAAGGCAAACCCAACGTCCTATGTAAGTCAGTGACAGAGCTCAGCTCCTATGGACTATATTGAGGTCACCTCCTTAGCCTCAGTGCCCACGGCATGACTTGGTTCTGCAAATACAGAAATGAAGGCTTGTGCGATAAATGTACCAAGTGCCGAGAGGGCGACTCTTTCCCACAACACTTCCACCGCAGAAACTGGCTCAGGTTTGCCTTTTCCTTTCCTTCCCAAGCAGATTGCCTTTCCAGCCTCCTCTGCAGGTAGGCGCGGCCATGGGACTGGATTCCGACCAGTGGGATGCTCAGAGGGAGGTCACCACCGCCAGGCCTGAGCCACTCCAGCCCCCAAGCACGGTCCTCCAGGTCTTCTTACCTGGGCCTGGATGGAGAGAGCCCCGAGGGCCTAGAGGGAGGCTCAGCCAAAAACTGGGCGAATCCTGGGTCGCTGAGTTTGCCACTTAGAAGAGAACTGCCTTGCAAAACACCAGGAACACTCGTGTTGGACATCTGTTGATGAAGAAATAGGCTTCCATTGGAGAGGT
Organism: Ailurus styani; assembly: GCA_002007465.1. Classification (NCBI taxonomy): domain Eukaryota; kingdom Metazoa; phylum Chordata; class Mammalia; order Carnivora; family Ailuridae; genus Ailurus; species Ailurus styani. Next base: position 1,500,143 of record LNAC01000017.1, read on the forward strand.
TGCTGAGCTCTTGGGAACCCCTTCATTACAGTGGCTAGCCCACCCTAATAGAGTGGGCGCTCAGTAAAGATTTGTGAGCAAAGAGCTGAGTGGTTGTTCATGGGAAGAGACGGTCTATTTCACGCTGCTCGAAGTTGGCAATGCTAGTGGGGAAGCCTGAGAACAGTGGGTCCCTGGTGACAGCGGACAGGAAAGACGAGATGACAGGATAGCCCACTTCAGGCCATTCCCTGGGGCCCCAGAGGCCAGCCCTGCTATCAGCTCTGTGAGCAGGACCTGTATTATTTAGACTTCTCTTGCGAAAGTATGAGAGCCCATTTCTCTTTATCCTATTCCCAGTAAAATGGAAAAGGTTTGGCCTCCTGCCTGCATAAGAGTACCTCTCACACACTTGATGGTTATTACTAAGTCACCTCCTTCACCTCTCCTAAGTTCTCGACTCATTTTACAAATCAATATGGAAACTAGCTTTGTAGTTTTAGCCCTTTGGAAAATAAAACAGCCTTGCAAGAGATTCAGCATTGCCGGGGAACCAGTGGCAGGGGCCCAGGCTGCATGTGCAAAGTGAGGGGTTTCTCCCAGAGCTGGCCAGCTGATCCTTCTCCTCTTCCTTGCCTCCTCCTTGAGGAAGGGAGGCTGAGGCAGTGGCAGCCCAGAGATTTCCAAGAGAAAGAATAGGGAAGAAAATATTAGACACCTTTGTGCCAGGCACCGTATGCTCTCTGTTGTACTTGAGTCTGGTAACAGTCCTATGAATAGGTGTCTTTATTTCTGCAGAGCAGATGGAGAAACTGAGGCAGAAATAGATTAGATGAAGTCATATGCAAGAAAACAAACAGATGATAGTCTGTGGGAGCCACAGTTTGAAGCCAGTGCTGTTCATTTCCACTGTGACTTATCGTCCCAGTGCCTGGAGCTGGTTACTTACTATCGTGGGTTGAATTGTGCCCTAGAGAAGGATGCTGGAGTCCTAACCTCCCGTATCTCCAAATGGAAGCTTATTTGAAAATCAGGTCTTTGCAGATGGTCAAGTTCAGATCAAGTTAAGGTTGAGAACCGGCCCCGATTCAATAAAACTGGCATAAAAAGGGGGCATTGGGACAGAGGCATTCAGAGAGGGAGGATCACATGAGGACAGGGTGAACGTGGTGTGGGCTACCAGAGCCTGGGAGTGAGGAACGCACCAGATTCTCCCTCAAGCCCTCTGAAGGAAGCAGCCTTGTCAACATCTCCATTTCAGACTTTCAGACTCTAGCACCACAAAGCAATACATCTCTGTTCTTCAAGTCACCCAACCAGTGGTTCTTTGTTAGGGCAGCCCCAGGAATCAAGGGCACTTACCACCTTGAAGTCTCACACTTGTCAGCTCTCAGGAGGGAAAATGAGCAGGATCTCCCTGGGAAAGAAAGTTTCAGGGCCAGTTGAACGAGATAACGCACGTACCAATGAAGCAGGGCCCAGTCAATAGTCCAGTTATTCTTAACATTATTCTGCAGGAAAATCTCCCCCAGGATTCTGCAGAAAATCTACCAGTGGTTTTATCCCACCCGCCCCCTTCTTAGGGAGAACACTTTCTTACTCTCAGGTCCTGCCCCATTTTCTAGAGAGTCTCTTTAATAAGGCAGTATTAATTAACCAACAAAATGAGTAGAAGGTAATTTATCTGCCAGGGTTGCATGAGGAATAAAGGAAAGCTCTTAGCCAGGTGTCCCCTTCTGTTCATCTGGGAAGGGGTATGATCACTTGGCCATGTGAGCCTACTTCTTGCTGGGGAGTGTTAGAAAAGCTGTGATCCGAGTCCTGTCTTCCAGTAGGTTCTCAGTCCAACAGGCATCATCTAGGGACTGAAATGATTGTCGGTATAACCCAAGTCCTTCCTTGCATTTGTCCGGTGTACTGATCCCTCCCGAGGTCTCTGCTCCCATGTTCCATAGCCCACTCTCCAGCTTCCAGCTCCCAGCGTCCCCAAAAAGCACCTCTTTCTGCCCCTTTCCACTCTGTGTTTGGTCCCTCTTGCCCCCTCTCCTCCCCATCCATGTTCTGTTTTCTTGACTGCGTAGGATAGAAGTGGAACCACGAGGCGAAACCACGGTGCTCTTTAGTGGCAGGGCCGGTTGAAACCCTGAGCGCATGCATATGTTAATCCTTTTTGTCCCACTCCGATGGGGCAGGGCTGATTCGATAAAAGGACAATGGCAAAAGCACCTGTCAATATGATCTGAATTTAAATCCCCAATCTGGCAAATGCTAGCTGGGTAGGGTACTTAGCTTCTCTGAACCCCTGAATGCTTATCTGCAAAAGGGGGATCCAAATGTACATTTCACAGGGCACGCTGAGGATTAAATGAGATCACAAATGCAAATCCCTTGGTGGTGTCCTACCCCTAGCAGACACATTGTCACTATCACTAATCGCCACCAATTTGTTAAACAGTCTTGATTCCGAGGATACCAGCAGAATGCCATGTGCGTTTTATCGGTGGTGTCCCTCTATGTTTATCCTTTAGGGCAAGTTCTTTCCCTTTCTCTGGAGGAAATTTGGGACAGGCTCCAAGACTCAGTCTGGTCATTCTTAGATCACAAAATTCCTTAAGCTCATCTGCTTGCCCAAGCAACCTTATTACAGTAATTCAAATGCCCGGTCTGGTGTGGTCATCCTAATTTCTCCCTCTGCTCTGACTGTCTAGCCACCTGCAGTGGGAATAAAAGGACAGGTTTCTTTCATCTTGCCTGCTGTATGCTTCTGTCCCTCCCTAGTCTTGCCAAGTGAGGCCTCACGCCCCTAGGATGGGATCTACTTGAGGAGGAAAGAGCAAGGAAGTTATAATTTGATGAGAAAAGTCATATATTGGCTGCTGTTTAAAGCTGACTCTTTAGTTTCCATGGCAATTCTTCCGTAGTTCCCCCACCCCGGATGCTGGGCATGGGTCTTTCCCCAGGGTCCAAAGACCTTCTAGGACCTTCCTAAGGGATAAAGCCAGGAAACCATGGCCCTCATGAATCCAGCAGGTGGCCCCACACTGCCCTCCTGGGCTTCACCCTGGCCTGGTCCCAGCTCCTGTCCCCTGCTCCCTCCACTGCGACCTCACAGAAGTTCCAGCTCTTCCCAGAACAGATGGGGCTCTTTTTCACACTGGAGGCTGCACATTTGCAAGTGTGGCTCCCTGCACGTAGGATCCACTTTTCTCACTTTTGTACCTGGGAAAGGGCAGCCTTTTTGTGAAAAGAGGTAAAATAAAATGCTGTGTGACAAAGGGGTCATTTCACCAGGGTGAGATTCGTCAATAAATAGTGTTAGGGCAGCTGGCTAGCCATTTGAGGGAAAAAAATATTGATGTAAAGTTTCTACCTCACACCTCGATGGCTGTGAAAATAGTATCTAATTGTGGACAGTTTTGTTTTTCTTTGACTACGATGTCTTTGCTACTGTGAATAATGCTGCAATGAACGTATGGGCGCAAATATCTCTTCGAGACCCTGGTTTCATTTCCTTTGGATATATATACCCAAAGTGGATTTGCTGGATCATAGGGTGGTTCTATTTTTAATTTTTTGAGGACCCTCCATACTATTTTCTGCAGTGGCAGCCCTGTAATTATTTGCTTGTGATTCTTTCATTTGTCGGAGCTGAAGGCTGGGGTACAGAAAACCCTACCAAGAAAATAATACTCATCATACGCATAGAGCCCAGCACATTAACAGAAGACCCCAGGAGCAGGCATGGAAAAACAGACCAATTAATGGGATCGGAGTGACCTCCTTAATCCTGGTCATGTGGGAAGTGGTAGACTATGAATTTACCTCCCTCTTCTATCATCCCTGTCCCCATCCCAGTCCCAGAAACGTTAGGTCCAAAGAATGAGGTGTCCCAGAGGCGAACCACTTGCCCATTCCTTGGCCCCACACAGAGAGAGGGGACAAGTCAAAGAACAGACTCTGTGCCCATCCTCACCTGAAGCTTCTTACACCACAGATCCGGCATGAGTGGGGCGGGAGATAATTTTGAAACAGCTATAATATTGGAGTTTTAAGGTGGACTGGACTGTGTTTTAATAAAGGTAGGTTACAGAGAAATTATGTCATCTGCCCAAATCCTCTTGCAAAGATACCCAACAGGAAGGGAGCCTCTTTGAAAAATGACAGCATTTTATTTGTGCCCTTCCATTAATTGATATTCTTTTTAAGAGAGAGAGAGAGAGAATACAGTGCAAAATGGCTTGTGTTCCAGATGTCACATGCACAACCCAAGCTGTCCACAAAAGAAGAGGTACTTTTTTTTTTTCCTCCCCAGTTATTAAACAAAAATACTAGGCTTCACTCTGATTGGACCAACTCAGATCACTTGCCCAGACTGAAACAGCCACTGTTGCAAGGGTTGGGGGAGTAGGGAAGCCTTGCCCTGATTGACTTGAGCTAGTTCTTAATGTCTCTGACCCAATCCTGTGATGAGGAAGATTGCTTCAGTCTAAAAAAATGGTCCAGACCTGGGAAAGGGGCCGGCTAATAGGGAAATGGAGGGGCAATAAATAGAATTATCCCCTACCCTTCCCTCTGGTCAGTAAGGTGTCCTGCCTATTTCATTTGCATTCAGTGTGAGGCTTGGAGCACATTGTAATTCTCCTTGAAATGCTATTTAGGAAGTTGGCTATTTAATCAGTGGGGAAGTCAGCTATTTATGTGCTAACAACCCCGAAAAACAGCTTCTTTCCCATCCAGATCCAATAAGCCTGCCAAAGGAAGCTTCTCTGGGTCCATAGGCCTTTCTCCCCAGCCCAACCCTGCCCTGCTCTCTGCAGGCAGTGGAGTCTCCCTCGAAGTGATAATAGTAGCAGCTCACATTTGTAAACTGCTTTGCAATTTTCAAAGTGCTTTCACATCCATTAAGCCATTTAATCCACAAGGGGTGCTGAGGAGGGTGCTGGTTTGGAGGTCGCCATGTGGCTTTCATAACCACGTGGTACTAAGGATGGAGAGAAAGGATTTTGAGTGAGAGACTCTGTGAGGCCAGGGCAGTTTTTGTAAAGAATAAACCCCCAAGGGGAACAGCAAAACAAATGGCCCCATATCCCACCCCATCTGTCCCCGGACAGACGTCAGCAGCTCCAGCTCCAAGAGGCAAAGCCCACATTGGTGACCCTGACCGGGGTGGCGTCCGGGAAGAGGAAACTAAATCAGCTTTTCTAACGCCCACCGGCCAAGGGTAGCCCTTGGAGAGGTCTTGGTCTCTGACCAGTCCAACTGGTCACTTTTCCTTCCTTGGAAGAGCTGGTGTAAGAAGAGAAAGATAGGGAGTGGAATACAGGCTTTGTGAAAGCTCCCCCTGGGCCACTTTGCTTTTAAGAAAGACCTACATTAGTACCGGTTTTCACTAGAAAAGAAATCCAAGGAGGATTTTGCTTTTATTGGAAAAGGGGGAAAGCAAAAACAGTGTTCTAGGGTTCAGCGTGGGTTTTGCATTGAGCCTTCACAGGGGCAGCGAGAGCAGCCCCGCCGAGCTCCTTCCCCGGAGCCACACTCCCCATCCCGGCACCAGGCCCCCACGGCTCTGAGCTGTGTCTGTACCCACCTGTGCTTTATCTCGATTTACTTTGTGCATCTGTTAGCAAGATGTGGCCTACGGTACCAGAAAAGTCTACGAGAGTTTTTTGGGGGGACGGTCTGGGAATGCTCGAATTTATTTTTTCATTTTTTTAAAGATCTTATTTATTTATTTGCCAGAGAGAGAGATCACAAGGAGGCAGAGAGGCAGGCAGAGGGAGAAGCAGAGGGAAGCAGGCTCCCTGCCGAGCAGAGAGCCCGATGCTGGACTAGATCCCAGGACTCTGAGATCCACCTGAGCCGAAGGCAGAGGCTTCACCCACTGAACCGCCCAGGTGCCCCAACTCAAATTTTTTCCTTGTAAATTAATGGTAATCGCTTCTCCATTTTATGCCATCCTGGCTTATGAAAGGTTTCGCAGGAGCCCTCTACTTTCAGAGAGCGGAGGACAGTTGCATACAGAGAAGTGGAATTTCTCTCCCCCAGCTTGCCACTTCTTATCTGAGCTAATCTCTTACAAGAGCACCATTCTTTACAGTTCACAAAACACTTTCCCTTTAACCTGCAAGTTGTCTATTGATTTCTGCCTAAAAGAAAGTAGCCTCTGTGTGGCAGATTTCCCATCAAGCAGTCCAAAATGCTGGCCTTATGGAATTTGCACCCTATTAACCTGACATCTCTCTAAATGTTTTTCTTCTTCAAAAATGATAATTGCATATCATTGCCAGCCAGAATTATTTGGACAGTAATTTGCACATTAATATCTGCTCCGTTATCATTTCCTATGGCTATAATCCTAACCCAAAACAAAGCTCAGAAAGATGTATTTTTCTCTCTTTAAAATTGGCTCTTTTTGTTGCTGTTTCCTCGTTTTTCACCTATTTTTACTCCAAGTGGATCCTTTGAGCTCCAAGAGAGGGGAGTAAGGAAGACCTATACTAGCCTGAATAGAACAGAGGTTCATTGCCTGACTTCCGAGCAAAGTGAAGGTCACTACCTATGCTAAAGTCACATGGGCAAGAGGCTGGGTGAGAACTCATGAAAGGGAGGGATGAGAGCTCCCCTTCCACTGGGACCCGAACTTTCTTTCTGAGCTTCCTCTTCGTGGTGTCAGGGAAACAGCGCTGATGTCGATCAACCATGGAGGCTGGGGAGTTTACAAAGCACAGAAGGTACCAGCGAACTCAGACGTCTTATCATTAGGAAGGAGAGGCTTGGCCAGGAGATGCTGTGGGGCAAAGTGGGGGAGGAGGCATGGCCCATGTGGCCAGTTCCCTCCTCCTACCCCCACCCAACACTCCCTAACTGGGGCACTTCTCCAACTCTTTCATCATCGGAGTGCTGCTTACGATTTCATTGCCTTCAGGATGTTTTTGGTTTGGGGCAGATGGATGAGAAATGCTTGGAACCAATAGGAGATGACCTCTTTGTGTGTGCATGTCAGCAGCATGCCCTTTGGCTGGGATAGTTGGGATCTCTCCAGGGACCTCATGCAAATGTTTCTCTAAGACTGTTGATGTCCAGCGCAGGTGTCATTAGGCACAAGTGACTCTCAAGCACTTGAAACGTGGCTGGTCCAAAATGGAGAAGTGCTGGGAGCACAGAAGACACCCACCCCATCTTGAAGCTCTGGTTCAAAGAAAAGAATGTAAAATATCTCATTAGTGATTTTTGTAGGCATTACATGGGGGAAATGACAATGCTTTGGATCTACTCGATTCAATATTGTGAAAAATGCATTTCACCAGGTTCTCTTTACTTTTAAAGGTTGCTTCTGGAAAATATTCAGTTACAGATATGGCTCACATTTGTGGGTCGCTTTAGATTTCTATAGGACAGTGATGCTCCAGGGTATATGGCAAGAAGTGGAATTCTTAGGTCGGATGCAATTTTAGTCAGGGTTGTAATGGGAGGTAGATGACATACTTAAAGGGGGGTCATCGAGGAGGGTTACAAGGATGTATTCACCAGCATGGGGGCCGAGGTGAGAGAACCAATCTGGGATGACCAAGAGAGCTGATCGTAACAGGGAGTTGCTGGCACCCCCAGCCCTGAAGGAAACAGGGAAGAAACAGCTCCCCAGATCAGAAGTAAGAACTGCGGAAGAGTCCTTCTGGGCAGATGTGTGGTCTTAGGAAAAGAACGCAGCGGCTTCCAGACCATGTCCAACACTGGGAAGATCAGGGAGCGGGGAAATAAGTGTCCTTCCCTCCTTCTCCTTCCACCTTCAGATCGCTGCTGGAGTCTGCCATTGCTCAAACTCCACTGAAATCCAGAAGGCCGTCCCTGATGACCTCCACATGGGTCAGGCCCAGAACAGTGGGAGGAGCGCCTAGAAAGTGTCTGGAAAGGCAAATGGAAAACATCCATCATATAAGAGTTGGGCCTTGTCAACTTTACTCCTCAGTGTTAAAATGTTTTCCAAAGTGGTTGAACCAGTTTTCCTCTCATTAGCATTTGGAAAGCCTATTATAATAGTATGTACCTACGCGCTATTCTGAGCACTTGGTGTTGTAGACTTAAACAAATTGTTTTTCGATCCAATATTGTGGAAATAGCATGTCATTGATATCTTAATTTGCATTTCTCTGAATATTGATGAATGTGAGTGCCTTTTTAAATGCATCTTGGCCATTTGATCTTCCTTTGTTTTTTTTTTTTAAAGATTTTATTTATTTATTTGACACAGAGAGAGATCAGATCACAAGTAGGCAGAGAGGCAGACAGAGAGAGAGAAGGAAGCAGGCTCCCTGCTGAGCAGAGAACCTGATGCGGTCCTCGATCCCAGGATGCTGAGATCATGACCTGAGCCGAAAGCAGAGGCTTTAACCCACTGAGCCACCCAGGCGCCCATTGATCTTCCTTTTTAGTGAAATATCTGTTCATGTCTCTTGCTTATTTTTCAACTGGATGTTTTGTCCTTTCATTGTTGATTTGTGAGCATTCTTTATATTTTCTGAATGCCAGCCCTTTGTTATTTAAATGTTTGTCTCTATTTGTGGCTTCCATTTTAAAGTTTTTGAACAACAGATGTCAGTTTTAATATTAAAGAGTTGATCAATCTTTCCCTTCATAGGCTGGGCTTCTAGTATGTTATTTAACAATGCCATACCATTTCCAAGGTGAAAGGGTGTGTGTGTGTGTGTGTGTGTGTGTGTGTGTGTGTGTTTATAACCAATAAGACTTGCTGTAAAAAGTATGAAAACAGAGATAAGCAAAAGATAAAAAGAAAAAATTACCCATAGTCCCATTGACAGAAATCACCATTGGCATTACTTTTTTTTAAATTTAAATTCAAGTTAGTTAACATATAGTGTAGCATGGGTTTCCAGACCACTGGCATTAATTTTCAAGTCCGAAGCTCACATAAAAAATTTAGGTGGTGCTCAAATAAGTTTCATCACAAAAAAGTCCGAGATCAGCATTACATTCTTTCTAATAATCTCCTGCCAAAATGTCTAATCCTATAGCAGAAATATTCAATATTGACTAATACTTATTTCTTTCCTTGCATTAATGGTTTTTCTTTTGCTCTAACCTGGCTTTGAATCACAAGGACTCTCATGCTTTAGGCTGGATGGAGAAATGTTTGAGTCAAAGGTGAACCAGATAAAGAAAGTCAAATGTTGAGGTATGGCCTCCAGGCATCAGATCACAGTGAAGTCATCTGGAATGTACCATATGGAAACACAGGCCAGGCCTTCTGCCCAACTCCCACGCAATCCACCAAAACTAAACCCGACAGCATCTTGTTTACAGCAAGAGAAAATATTTCTCTCTGCTGTTGAATAAAATCTGTAACTCTTATGGCTACCCTGATTTGATTATGCAAATGTCACTCTCTTAACTAGTGAAAAGCAATCTTCTAGGTGAAGCCTTACCTTATAAAGCAGGTGTCTCACATATCTATTGCTATGTACCAAATCAGCCCAGACTTCAGTGACTTGAACTAATGACCATTATATTATGTTGCCTGCTTTCTGTGGGTCAAGAATTCAGTGAGGGGCTTGGACAAACAGTTCTGGCTCAGAATCTCCCATATGGTTGCAATTAGATCCATTGGCTGGATGTGTGGTGGTCTAAGAGAGCTGACCGTGGATCTCTCTCTCTCTCTCTCTTCATGTATTCCCAGAACCTCCCCCTGTGGCCCCTCTCTGTGGTGGTCTCTCTGTGTGGACTAGTTGGGGCTTTCTACTAGCATGTTGGCCTCAGGGCAGTTGGACTGCTTCAAAAAGTGAGTGTCCCAGAACCTAAGGGACACCCAGGCTCAGAAGTCATTTATCAAGTGTTATTTCCACCATTAAATGGTTGCAGAAGCCCCCCATCCCCCAATTTCAAGGAAAAAGGCCATAGACTTGACTTCACAATGAGAAGAGTAGAAAAGAATTTGAAGATATGTTTTTAAGTCATGTTTTAAGATATGTGTTTAAAGTCACAGCCTGACCTTTCAGCAAAAATTATTTGCATACCTCCTACATGCAAAATACATTCATCTCCTCCCAAGGCCTCCTGCCCCCAGAAGCTTGACCACATTTCGGGGTCAGTCTCAGGCTCAAGGTTGGGAATCTCATCAACCTATATCAGGTCCAGGTGCAAGTGACATCATCATGCATGGTTCTTCTCAATCAAAAGATCGTGATCTACAGAGGCAAACTATCTGCCCTCCCAGGTGGCATGGCCACACACCATGGTGGGACAGACATAGGACAATGCTTGGTGCAACACCTCGGAGGCTGTTCTCCATGAGTCTTGGCTTTGACCACTGGGTTCTTGGTTCTGCTAACTTGCCTTCCTTCCCTTTCCACAAGATAAGGCTCATGTTTTCTCCCTGCTTCTTACTCAGAAAAGACTGGGGAACCAAAAATCTCTTTTTTTCTTGGGCATCCTCTCTCCATTCCTTTCATTTCAAGATGATGCAATTCCTTTAAAAACTTGGTGGGTTTCCTGCATACAAACTTGCAATCCACTCTATTAGATAGAAGACACACCCACAAATGTCTTCTAGAGAAAACTTTTTCCTATTTTGGGCTTTCTGTGAGGCAAAATGTATAATTCCCTTGAAATTCTTATAAATTCTATTGTTCTGTGATTTAACAAAGAGGGCTTGCAAAGGCATGTCCATAAGATCCTTAGGAAGATATTCCTCTGTTCATAAAGGTCTGTAAGGCATCACCTCGGATTCTGGGGGGATCCTAACAAAGGGTTTTACTGTCATACCCTTAGCTTCATCTTTACCTTGAGACCACATGTTCCTGAAGGCTCCCTGGATTTTATCTTTTTCCTGAAGTCTTTCCTTTCCTTTTTTTTTTTTAAGATTTTATTTATTTGACAGAGAGAGACACAGCGAGAGAGGGAACACAAGCAGGGGGAGTGGGAGAGGGAGAAGCAGGCCTCCCGCTGAGCAAGGAGCCCGATGTAGGGCTTGATCTCAGGAACCTGGGATCATGACCCTAGCTGAGGGCAGACGCTTAATGACTGAGCCACCCAGGCACCCCAAGTCTTTCATTTCCTTAAGAACCCTTTGCTGGTTGGAAAGACTGTCCTGATCCCTATATATTTGTATATATGCTCCAAAAATACACTCGAAAATTAAGTATTCTGTTCCTTAATTCATCTTTCTCTTTTCACATTTCACTGCAGGCAGCTAGAGGGAGTCAAGCAGCCCCCTTGCCACATTACCCAGGAGCCTCCCTGGCTATATCCTCCTTAAGTACATTAAGTACATTTCCTCTTTTCCACATTGTGGCAGGTAACAGTCAACAGTGTTGCTAAACTTTCCATGTACAGATCGAAGTTCATGGGTGGAGCCATGAATCACCTCAGTGTGGTCTTCTCACTCTGCTTGAATGATGGTGACATTCGCTAAGACACACAGGAGAAATTAAGATGAGTTCAGTTCAAGAGGCATTGGCATTTTCAGGTGCTGCTTAGACATCAGGAGGTGGAAGACCAAGGGGAGCCCTGGGTCCCCTAAAATCTGACCTGCTGATGGGCTCCTTCTTTATCCTACTCCTTCTTCATCCTAGTCTTACATGCTCCTGCAGGAGACTCAGTGGCTCTAGGTGGTGGCCCTCCTTCTACCCGGGTTGCCTACTCCCAGTTGCTCTAGCAGATACAGGCCAGGACATGAATGAATGCTCTAGAATATGACCTTAGCTATGACTAACAAGCTCACCTGAGACAATTACCCAACCTGAGGAACACAGATTCTACACTGGAGTGCCTATAAATATGTCTCCTGGGTAACGAATGATTCCAACCTATCCGCTCGGGCATCTAATTCACTGCCTTGGGGTGCCTTGGCCTCTGTGTGGTCAGAGGAGAGAGGTACCTTTAAGATCAACTCCTCCAGGACTTGCAAACTGGTGGCATGCAGGCTGAAACTGGCTGGCAGAGATTGTTTATTTAAAAATGGAATTAATTGACAACATTAACAAATTGGGAGATTTTACATAAAGTGTTTGAATTTCAGCTTCTTTTGAAAAATCAGAAGGTTTTTTTTACTTTTTTCTTTTTTTTTCGCCACCAGGCATAAATTCCCACATGGCGACAGTCGCTGGTGCCAAGCTTGGGCTGTGCCTCCAATTTGTCAAGGACTGGGAAGAATCTGGGGAAACCTTCTCATCCCCCACTGCTAAACTGGTACAGACAACTTGGAGGACAATTTGTAAACTTCTATTCAAATTTAAAATTTACATTTTACAGAAATACTCAAATGTGAGCATTGAGTTAGGCTGTACTGTAATATTATTTGTAGTTAAATGAAAATAATCTTAATTTCTATCTATAAAGAATTGGCTAAGTAGATGAAAATACATGTATCAATTCAATTGAATATAATGTAGCCAAGGAGGGGGGCAGTGTGAAATGAGGTGGTTCTCTAACAAATTAACAATGAAAGATGTTGAAAATATGTTAATTTTTTTAAAAAAGCCAATCACAGGATAATATGGATAGTGTGATCTCATTTAGACTAAACTCAAAATTGTACTGGCAAACAGTGCAGCAAATGGCAAAAGTGTAGGGGTTTGGGCTTAGACAACTTGGATGCTGTTGAGCTCCCCAAAATCCCACTGAACAACTTCTTAATAAGCCAAAGCTAAATTTATGAGAATTCACTGTCAGAGTCTCAGTCTTATCTCAGAGGAAAATCGGCAGCATGGTCTCTGTAGGACTCCAGAATCTGGGCTCAAATGGTCTAAGGTATTTTTCAAAGATAGGTGCTGACTTGGATTGGAGAAAGTTGACGATAACATAGCTTAGGTTTTGTGGACAAGGTGAGAGTGATAATGTGAGGCTTGGTTGGTAGGCTGTGGGTTGGTGAGCAGGGCACTGCTGTCTTTCATAACTCAATCTGCAGAAACTTCCTGAAGCAAATAATGAAGTTATTCATTAGTTTACACTCTCATCTTTCCCAAGCAAACTTTTTCCTGAACAACCTACCATTCCGCTGACACAGATGGCCCGAATTTTCCCTTTCCTACAACCAAGTGAGAATGACACAGATGGTCTTGGGTTCTCTGTGCAGACCTCAGCTCTACCATTTTCTAGCTGGGGGAATTGGGGCAATTGATTTAAAGTTTCAGTTTCTTTCTCTGTAAATAAAAGTCAATGATGGTAGCATAACCAGGGAGTCATAGTGAGAACTAAACACGATTCTAGTGCCTAGAATATAGAAAGCTCTTGGATGTCAGCAACTTGGATTATATCCGTATACAAAGGCATAGGGAAAGGGCTAGTGTGGGATTTCCCCCACCTGAGCACTACTGATATTTTGGGCCAGATAATTCTTTGTTGTGGGGGCCCATCTTCTGCCTCCTAGAGTATGTAGCACCTTTACCCACCAGAAGCCAGAAACACCAGCTCCTCTTATCTGTGACAATCAAAAACATTTTCAGACATTGCAAAATGTCCTTACTAAGAACCACTGACCTCGAGGCATCCATTGTGTGGATTCCATGGGGAGATCGTGGGATTAATAACGTGAGGGATTATGGCCCATATTGTAGCCTGTTTTTTATTCCTGGAGTGCTTGTCCTGTCTGCCCAGCTAAATTGTAGGCTACCAGTTGGCAGACTGAGTTATACATCTCTGCAAACGCTACTGATGTGCAGACAGTAAGAGCTAGAGAAATATTTGTTGGGATAGAACTTCGGTAGTTGCTTCCAGACTGGGTAAAATGCTATGCCTACTGACCCATGTATGGGTCTTAGAAAAGAAAAAGGTCAAACCCATTCATTTTAGAGATGAGTTCAATTAAACATTCAATTAAACATTCAAATCTGAAAATGCCTCTTAGTCCAAAACGTTCTGCCTTTAGGCTTCAGATGTGTTCTGGAAAATTCAGAATGACTGCAAATGATCGGAGAGGGCTATGGACCAAGGGAATCTGAGTTGCCAACAGAAACCATTTAAAAGAGCCTCTGTGTGGCAGCTTTGGCCATCGTTGCTCCCCTACTTGGGGCTGTCAGTCTTTTCCAGGGCCTGGGAGAGACGAGGAGAGGCATGTGGGTCCCAATGACCTGGCACCTGCTCTCAGGGCTTCTAGAAAAGTGAGCCATGCTCAAGCTCCCACTATTGCTTTTTGGTGGCCTTTAGGTAATTTGAGACTGCATGGTGTTTGCAGAATTGTGGACAGGAGGTGAGAAGCTGGGTCAGCCCTCAATTCTGAAAATGATGTGCAGTGGGAGCACTATGACCACTTCCTGAAGCACAGTCTGATTTGAGAAGTGGACCAACATAATTCCCTGTCCCCATGGTAAACAATTCTGGGACAATACATATTTTCTTGGTACCATGTCAAACAAGAAGACCAAGAACAACAACAACAAAAAAAACCCCAAATAACTTAGCTACCAGTTTTAAGAAATCCCTGCTCCTAGACTTAGGTATTTGGACACACATCTTCATGGCAGTATTATTCCCAATGGCCGAGAAGCACAAACAAGTCACGTGTTCATTGATGGATGAATGGATAAACGAAAATGCAGTATGTCCATGCAATGGAAGATTATTCACCCTGAAAGAAGAAGGACGTTCTGACGTCTGCTACCACGTGGATGAACCTTGAGGACATGATGCCAGGTGAAACAAGTCGGTCACAAAAGGACAACTATTGTGTTAATTCCACTTCTAGAGTTGTCAACTTCAGAGACAGGAAGGGAAACACTGGTGACCAGAGGCTGGAGGAGTGGAGGAGTGGAAAATAGCGAGCTAGAGTTTAATAGGGGCCGAGTTTCCATTTGGGAAAATGAAGAAGTTCTGGGGATGGATGGTGAGATGGTTGTACAGCAATGCGAACGTCCTTGAGGCTATTGAACTCTACACTCAATAATGGTTCAAATAGTAAATGTTATGTTGTACATATTGTACCACACACATGGCACAAAGGAAGAAATATGTGCTTCTAGAAGATAAGTTTAGGGATTCACTATAGTAGCTTACTTTTCAGAACTAATCATTTGGTCATCAAGACTCACCTCATGATCCCCACTGTGTGCCCCAACCCTGTTGGGTCGTAAACCCTGCCCAGCCTCATCCACTTGCCTTCTTTGCAGGATCCACCTTAAATCACTCAGCCCGGACCCTAAAATTATAAACATCCCCACCTCTTCTTCCCATGTTGTAACACCACTAAGACTTTGTCGCCCCACTCTTCCCTCTTATGACAGTACGCCTAATAAACTCAGCTTTGCTTTGTCAACAGGGTTTTTCTGGTGTTTTGTGGGAAGCTGACAGTAGACAGAGCATGGATTTCCCTGCTTAAAAGTCTTCTGGAGTCACTCATCACCAAAATCAGAGTTTGCAAATGGGCATCTGGCATGGCCTCCAGATATGTTTTATTCCGCTTGCAACGGGGATTGAAAACAATTTGAATTTGCTGCCAAATGTTCAATATTGGGAGTTTTCCCAAACAATATGAATTTATTACTTCCCTGGAAAATTCAGAACCAAATCCATGTGCCATCCTTGTCTCTGACATTCAGGCCGATCCATCCAAAGCATTCTCTAAGCAAAGATACAAGATTGGATATGTCTTGACTCTTGGCATGCCCAGCACAGTGTCGGGTACTGGGTATTTCTTAGTTGTAGGAAAACACTGTGTCACTCAGAGGGACTTACTCTAACAAAATGACAAAGTTCTTATAAGCCATGATGTTGGAGAAGGGTGTTACCACTTTGGAGCAGGTGGAACATGGTCAATTCTGGACTCTACCACTTATTTCCAATATGAAATTAGGCTAGTCCCCTAGCCTCCATGAGCCTTGATTCCTCCCCTGTAAATGTAGAAATAGCACATGGTTGAAGAAGACTTAATGAGCTACTAGATGTCCCGGGACACAGTGAACACATGGTAGACAGAAACTGCCATGATGTTATTTTAATGACATGCATTAAGCCTTTTATTTCTCTGAATATTCCTCATTTTCCATCCATTTCTGGCAGAAGACAGTTTCAGTTCCACATTCTAATCGCAAAGTGTGACTCTGAGCTTTGAAGACAATGACCGTTACCATGGAAGTGTTTCTAACAAAAGGAAAAAGTAGGGAGCAAATTTCAAAGCTTAGGAGAAACCTTTATCTTGAGTGTCTTTAAACGACTTCTAAGACCCATGCAATTAATTGTTCCATGATTCTTTGTGGAGAACATTTTTGGCTCTGGGTCTCCACGAGACAGACGCATACGCTGGAAAACATATGGGGACAAGGGAGTGCACGCTCAGTGGGGGGGTGGGGGTTTCAGAGGGCACGGTATTGAACTGCTGACTCTGTTTGCAAAATATTTCTACTATGGCTATTTTTAACAGAGAGAAAGTTAGGGAAAATAATACAATGTGTGCCCTGGTTTTAACCACCTGGTTTTAACACATCTCAACAGTTTGTCGTTTGCTTCAGATCTTCTTACTGTTTAAGGAAGAACACTTTACAGGCATAAAGGAAGCATCTTGTATATCTCTCACTGATTTCAACTCTTCCCTCCCTCCCCAGAGAGAAGCACCATCCAGAAATTGTTGGGTATCATTTCCAGGCACGAGGCTGTACTTTGACTATAGATAGCATATAACTATAAAGAACACACTATATTTTGTGTGTGTGTGTGTGAGTGTGTTTAAACTTCAGATAAATGTTAGGGGACTCCATGTTTCCTCTTGCCGTTTTCTTTGTCTCTTTTATGTAGCTCTGGTTAAATCATTTTAAGTGCTTTATAGTCAACCACTACTTTTGATGCTTAAATTACTTTTGGTTCATGACAGAACTGTATCAACCTCAGGATAAAAAGAATGATCACACATCTTCTCTTGCAAGTGCTTCTCACCCCCTACAGTATAAAGTCCAAATTAAGCCTAGCATTCTAGACCCTTCAAGATTCAGCTTCTTTCTCTCTCCACTAACCAGCTGCTGGCTGCCTCCCAAGCATGGCTATAACCAAAAATCCTGTCTCCCCAGATTACTCCTATTCATCTTCCAAAACCCAGTTGAAATACCGCTATCTCAGGGAGCCATTCCCTTTAGAGTAAGTTAGGGAGCATTTCCTTGGCTTCCCATAGCCATGATTACAATCCTTAACTCATACACTGTCATTTCCCTACTTCCCCCCATACACACCTCAGAGTTTCTTCACTGTGATATATTCAACTGTGTTTCACTGACATCAAGCACAGCCCTGGAGGCATAATAGCAGGTGCTCAGAAATGATGCTCGAGGTGCAGGAAATGATGGTTCATCTCCGTTTTGGAGAGAGGGGTTCTGCCAGTGTCCAGGAGAAATAACGTTTTGATCTCTTCTTTAATAAGCGTGCTGTGAGGAGCTCCTCACCTTCCCATTCCTTGATGGCATATGTTAACCCTTGCCTCTGGGGCTTTACCTGCCTTACTTCCAAACAGCTCCAAGGAGTCCCCACATTGTGGGCTAGATACTCCATGGGCCTGGTGGCCAGAACTCAGCTCAACATTTAGAGAGAGGTCCCACTCAACTCTGGGGGAGAAAGGAGAATGTTTCTCAAACGATGGCTCCTTGGACCACAGGTTCTCCAACTTGGTTCTGCATTGGGAGCATGTGGGGAACTTTCGAAGGAAGAGAAGAGGGTCTTACCCGCCCCACCCCTGCCCCACCAGAGATTCTGCTATCACTGCTTTGGGCAGCTCAGGCCCCAGGGTCTGTTCAAAGCTCCCCCGGTGAATCTTGCCTGCAGTGAGTTCGCAGAGCTTTCTAACTCACGTGTCACAATATTTACCCTCACCTCTGGGGCAGCTGGGAGAGGCTGGGGCAGCTGGGGTATCCCCTTCCTCCACCTCCCTCCCAGTCACCCATAGGAAGTCTAATTAACTCACTGCTCTGAATTAATACAACACTTTGTTTCATGTGCTGCATTTTAAAAGTCTGGGACACTTTGCTTCAGAGACTAGGACAAACCTAAAACAGCCTACACATTCTTCAAGAGCCTGGTCTGAATGCAGCTTCTTCCCAGCCTCGCACTTCTGCTTTGTGGAAAACCCACATTCCCCCAGAGACTGTACTCCAGAGTTTTCTTCATCATTGTCTGATCGAGTCAGCCTCCCCTCAAGCCTGGGAGGTCAACCCAATGCCCCATCCGACAAGTCAGGATGGTCCTCATCCCAGCGAAGATGTGAGACGTGGCAGGGACGGAGACCCTCACTAAAGATAGACTTGCCTGGGAGAAACTGAAGGTGAAAAGGACAGTGGGATCGAGGGGGTAGTGTGTCGAGGGCGTGGCCTAGGTGACGCTCCTGAGGGCAGACTTCAGGGCTAGGGATCCTTGGAGATGCACGAGTGCGGGTCACAAGTTCAAATAAGGCTTCAAATCCCTGCACTTCTTACTGTTTGTGTAACTTGGGCCAAGTGATTGCGCCATTTTGTGTCTCCATTTTGTGCGCTACATGTGCCTCATGTGGTTGGTGGGGAGAGTCACGTGAGAGAGTAAATGCCGAGAGCCCAGAGCACAATGGCGGGAGGCAGTTTCTCCTCCAGACCTGTCACTTCCTGGCTGTGTGATCTTCAGTGAGAAAATTTCGTCTCTCTGGACTCCAGGTTCCTCACTGGGAAAATGGGTATAAGAATATCCACCTTGCAGGGCCATAGAGAAAGTGGATAAGGTAGCTCTGGGAGAGTGTTTAGTGTCGTGCCCAGTGTCCAGTGAGTGCTCAGTGGGTGGTGGCACTATAATGACCCGTGGAACCACGTAGCATACATCAGCTCTGCCCATTTACCAGTGTGGTCTAGATTTGGTCTCACCCGAAGTCGCTCTTCCAACCCTAAGCAGGAACCCAATGAGCCAGGGCAGCCCTCATGAGGTATCACTACGGGGGTAAATCCTGGGTCAAAGGAAGCTGATTACTTTGGGAAGGTGATCACTTTGGGCAAATCCGTAAAGAGCCTTAGTCTTCCCCATATGTAAAATGACCTGGTTGGACTGATGGGTTCAGGAATGTTCTGGCTGAACCTGTAATTCATTAGACATAGGCACGATCATGGTCAAGACTAGACACGCTGGATGCCCAGATCCAGAATGGGGTTCATGATCATCATCATGATACACGCTGTGTGAAACACTCTACACAAGTGACGTCATGCAGTGTTTTCATGACCCTGTGAGGTGGGTGTCGTTCCATGTGAAATGTCATAGAGATGAAATTTTCTGGCCGAAGATCCCATGGCCAGGCAGTGACAGCTCTGGAAACTAAACGTGAGTCTGTCTGAGGGTAACCGCTGAGCTCGCTTCTGTGCCTTGGCCCTGTTCAGGCTCGTCCCCTCTCTCTGATGACAGAGGAGCACCACAGAGCATCGGAACATGGAGAGCATCATCGGGATCTCCCCCCCCCCTCCACAGCTTCCTTTCTAAGCGTTCCTGTCTAGCTGCCCAGAACATGTTCCGGAAGAAGGCAGAGGATGAATTCATCTCTTCATCTTTCTTCAGCCCGCTGTCCCTCCCTTCCTCCCGGATCTGCCCACCTCAACTCCCCCTCTGCAATCTGTATATCCACTCTCCTAACTGCAGCCCTAGCCTCACTCCTCACCTAAGTCCCAACCCTCCCAGTCACTGGAGAATCAAGCAAAAGGAAAGAAGGCAGACAGACTGAAATTCTTTTGAACGTGCACTTTTGATTTTTGCATTTGAAACGTGATCCCTAGAACCTTCTCACATCCCCAAACCCGTTTCAGCCTCACAGCAACCTCTACTGTAAGTTGTCATGTAGCTTATTATTACGCTCAGCCGACGAGCAAGAAGAACAAAGCTGGGGAAGTGGAGGGGCTGTCTGAGGTCACCCCCTGAAACCCACAGTCTACTGCCTGCACGAAGGCTCATCTCAAAAAGATACCTCAGCCCAACCCCTTGAAGTGATCAAGACAATAGGATTCCACATTTGAGGAGTCTTATTTGACGTGTTTTTAATTTCCTGTGTTACATTCATTCTAGTTTCTTTTTCTTCCATTTACTTATCGGATGAGTAGCCCCACACACGCCCCTCTCCTGGCACTATGGAGAAAACCACCAGAGTTGGTAGGGTCCATTCCAGACAGGGGCTCAGTGATCCTCTTCCTGACCCCGCTTCCTCTGCTGGACTCAACATTCACCCTTCACACCCACTTCTGCCCCTACCTGTCCCACTTCCCTCCCAGTTCGCTGCTGTCTCCAAGGACTCCTTCCTTGAGCCCCTGTCCACGGCCAGTGTGGGGGTTTGTGAGTCTAGCCTTCCTCCCACTGCCAGGTTGAGGAGTGAATGTGCATAGAATCTGAGTGATAAGTTGAAAGGTGAATTCAAGTGCATGCCCCCAGGGATGAGAAGTAAAGAGACCCAAGGAAGGAAAACAGCCTAAGTCATGGAAACACCTGATGGGAAGTTCAGCACGACAACAGTGTGAGGTTCAGGCAGGAGGCGAGGCTGCGGGGCGGGTTCAGAGGGTGGACACCGTCCCAAGGTCTCCCTGCACACAGAGGAAAACCCCCATCATAATAATATGCCTCTGCGTGACCCGGCCCCTGCCTGGCTCTCTGTCCTCCTCTCTCATTTCTCTCCCACAGCTGCAGGCATGCTTTGAACTCACTTAACTCCTTTCATCTTCAGGACCTCGTATATTGTCTTCTCTCTGCCTGGGAGCCCCCCGTCCCCATCCCATGTCACTTAGTGCATTCATCAGGAGTCAGGTCCTGAGTGTGATGTGAGGCTTTCCTTCACAACCACACCATGGCTTGTGATTGTCTATTTATCTGTCTGATTATTGGTTTGATGGCTCTCTTTCCCCATTAGGATGTAAGCGCATTGGGAGTGAATTCTTGAGTCTGTCTGTTCACTGCTTTATCCCCGGTGCTGAGCAGAGTCTGGTACACACCAGGTGTTCATACATATTTAGTAGGTTTAGGGAAGGAGAGATAGATAGATGGATGGGTGGGTGGAAGGATGGTTGGATGGATGGGTGGATGGGTGAAGGGAGGGGTGGATGGGTAGGTGGATGGATGGGTGGATGGGTGGATGGGTGGATGGTTGATGTATAGATGGGTGGATGGGTGGGTGAAAGGACAGATGGATGGATGGATGGGTGGATGGATGGACTGACGGACAGACGGATAGACAGATGGGTAGAAGGAAGGATGGATGGATGGATGAGGGGTGGGTAGATTAGTGGATAGATGGATGGAAACCAAAGGAGGTTATTCAGGGGAGGGAAATGCCAGATTTGTATTGAACAACAAGCTCCTAGTTGCAAAAGAATTTATCGAGAAGAGAAAGAAGTTTCTTTTGCCTCCAAACTTCAAAGCCGTCAAAAAGGGGGCTTTGCTGTGATCTCAGACAGACCGAGATTCGGGCTCTAGAGTCTGTCTGCTTTCGGTCTTTGGCTTTACAACTCCACCACCTAGTGGCCACAGTTGTATTCCGCACGGGAAGAGATGTTAACCAGGGAACTTGAGCCTGACCATAGAACAGGGGCACCCTGTTTTGCAAGAGCCCCTCTTGCCCCTTCATTTTCCCGGACTAGTTTGCACCTAGGGTTCTTAATTCTTACAGTTATTACATCTTCCTGTAAGGCTCTTATGAAAATGGAAACGTGCTGCTTTATAAAATTCAGCAAAATTTAGAAAATGGTCATCTTCTAAGTTGCCAATGATTAACGTGGGAGGATAATTTGGGGGTCGACTTTAAGGACTTAGGTACAGGTGTCTATTAGTACCGAGTAGTAATTCTAAGTGTAAATGCTAAGCATGTCAACTTAGAGCCCAAATCATTGATTGCATGGGCACGTTCAGCATTTTAAAAAAATATCCATGAAAACAGGCTGGCCCTGATTTCTTCGCCAGGCTAGGGAGCTGCAAAGTGTTGGCCCTGCAGTACCCCAACGGAGCCGCCTCCTTCCATCTTTACAACATTCCGTAGTATGTCCTCCGTGCCATCTCTGTGCTGGGTTATGAGGATGGAGGGAATGAGACAGGGACACAGGATTGAAGAGTCGGGGAACCATATGGGACTGAGTCAGAGAGGCCAAGGTTTGGCTCCCAGCACCACTTCCTACCTCAATGACCTTGAGCAAGACCCTTAACTCCTCGGAGACTTGTCTTGCTCATCTATAAAATGAGGATGAACAACATCAGATTTAATGGGATTCTAGATGCCCGTTTTACAGCTGAGGTAATGACTCAAGGAAGTGAAGCTACTGCCATGTCTGGAGGTGGTCAGCTAGAAAGTGTCAATAAGGATGGCTCCCCATGGGTGGCTTCCCAACACCCAAGGTCAAGGCAGGTCATTTGCACTGTACTATGGAGAACAGATGAGCACATTGCATGAACATGTGGCTCGTGCATTGTTTAAGAGACAACGCGCCCTTTCTTGCCCATCTAAATGTCAGCCTCAGTCCCGCCACAGATTCGAGGTAAAAGAGTTTGCTGAGTACTCTGAGATCTCCAGATAAAAGAACCTCTTGAAACACCACCTATACTTCCTTAAGAATCCATGAATCCGTGTGCGGTTCTTTGCCTCTGTAATCCACTTGTCAAGAAATGCTAAAGCAAGTAGCCCTGTTCTTTGATTTCTTGTTTGTAAGACCCAAATATTTCAGATCGTATTTGTCTTACCTCCATATCTACATTTCATTTCCTGCTGTTTCTTTCACTCGCTGGGTCTGCTTATTTGAAGTTATTCATATTCGATTTTAAATCATTTTAATCAGGAATGAAATGTGGAGGATGCCCTGTTTTCCAGCCCAGATGCCCCCTTTTTTGGTAAACCTATTAAAATGCAAAGTAGAAATAATCTACAAATTAATATTCTCTGCTTTCTACACACAAGTTATAAATGTGCTCTTTCTGGTCTGCAATCTGCGTAAAATGCCGTCTGCCTCCAGTGGTTCCTAGGCTCATTCTCTCACTCACGCGTTCACTTACTCCCTCATCCATTCATCAAATATTTATGAGGGCTGACTATGCACTTGGCTGTGTCCCAGACTCTGAACACCTGGAGATGAAGAAGACCCAGAGGTAGCACTGAACGGTAGGAGTTTGGAGTCAGACAAATACAGATTTTTTTAATCTGGGCTTTACCATTTTCCAGCTATATGACCTTAGCAAGTTGTAACTTAACACCCTCATTTAGAGAACAGAAGCTGATTGTTGGCTTGCTTACATGTAAGCTGTGCCAGGGGCTAAATGAACAGTGGGGATGATGCATAACTTCCTGCGAGTGCGCACAGCTTCTGCCTTCAAAGAGCACAGGTCTAGTAGGGACCAAAGATGGGTGCCCTTATGGGGCCTTGGAGGCTCGGCCAAGTTTTGTGAGGATGTGGCATGAAGGGTAACTAAGTCCACTCAGGGGCTGGGGAAGGATTCAGAAAGGAGGATGCTTCATCGGTCAGGTAAGCTCGCTGGGAAGGGAAGGGGAAATGGCATTGCAAGTAGAGAGGACAGCATGTGCAAAGGCCCAGAGGCAAGGCATGGATGGCATTTCAGAAACAGGAAGATGCTGGTCATTGCTGCAGAGTACGCTGCACAGCAGGGAAGAATGGCAGAGGAGACTGGGCAGATTAGAAACAGGCAAAACGGCCCCAAATGCCATGCACAAAGGAGGCTGTACTGTAGACCAAGAGATGAGATGGGAAATATGGAGCTCTCTCCTCTCCACCCTTACCCCACCCCAAAACTCTAAACACAACTCTGATGGGAATTATTTTCCCATCAAAGGAGAAAGCAAACCTTGGCATAAAGTTGCAGAGTCACTCCAGTTCAAATCAAGAAATATTAATCAAGCTTCCCATTTGTACCTTGAGTATCCTTCCTCCTTGACATGTAAGTGCCTTTAACCCACAGACTTGTATCCTATGTTGTAATTACTTACGTAGTAGCGACAATAGACCATAATATGGGTTAGGGTTAGGGTAGTCTCAGACCTAGTACAGAGCTTTATCAGATCTTAACATTATGCCATATAGGCTACAGGTTTTTTCTTTTTTTTTTTTTTCCTTTCTTTTTTTTTTTTTTACAGGTTTTTTCTTTAAGAAGTATGATGTAGATTTGAGTGTGGCCCTCCCAGCCACACCCTGTGTGCTCCATCTGTCTTCAGAGTCAGTCACTGTGGAGAGAATTCATACATTTACTAACTTGTGCATCAGTAAACAATATATAAGATTGTTTTGCATATTTGAAACTATACAATCAAATAAATTCAGGAAGCATGATTCTTGGATTTCTTACCAACTTTTTAAAACAGAAGTATTTTTATGCCTTCTTTTATGGCTTGTTTTAATAAAGTTTTCTGTATTCTTTTTTTCCCCCTCCTTCTGCTAATCTTTTAGTGCATTTTTCAATCACGTAATTAGCTTCTTTTTTTCTAAAAATGTCAACAGTTAATTTGTATTTCTATCTCCCTCCTGTCCTAGGCAAAACCTTGTGTATTTATTCAAGGTCCAATCTGGAACCGGGGAACCCACAGACATTTGAAAGGGGAAGTTTATGATAAAGAGGCACTGACTGTAATGGGGATTGGAGTCACAAGAGATTGGCCAGCAGGAGGGAAAGAGAACCCTCTTGAAATCCAGATAGAGAGCACAGCAGCATGGCACACCTCGAAACTCCTTTTCAAGGGCACAGGGATGCCTCCAGGCCTCTCATTCCAAACAGTGAGCCTGACCTTGCACCTGCCTCATGGGACAGCTTCAGTGTCTTCATCTCACAAGACTTGAACTCTCAGCCATTTCTTCTTCTACACAGTTAATACCTCTTTCAGCACACCCACCATTTGGGCTTTCTCTTCTGTGTCTGGTCCGTGGAGATGTTTTTCTTACAACTGAATCAGCTATATTATCTTGTTTTATTTTAATCTTATCCATGACTGCTGTTTTCATAAAGCAGCCTCCTTTACATGAGGACTGTGGGCTTTCCAAAATGTACACGGAGACCTTGAAGAAGTTCGCATGCAAATAACTAATTGGCAAGAACACAGGTATTGCAGATAGACATATAATTGAGCACAGTGTTTCTGGAGAACAGTACAGATCTAGAACCTGAAAAATGTTCTTACCCTGTCAGCATTATGGACTTCTACAAATATAGCCAAGGGGGAGGTCTTGGTCTGTTTGGGTTGCTAGAACAAACTACTGTAGACAGGGACAGGGAGCGGGGGGTGGGGGTGGGGTGGCTGACACAACAAACATTTACTTCCTTTTCTGGAGGCCAGGAAGTCGAAGACCAAGGTGCCAGTGGATGTGGAGGTGGGTGAGGATCTTCTTCTTAGTTTGCAGACAGCTGTCTTTTCGTTGTGTCCTGACATAGCAGAGAACAGAGAGGAGAAGCAGGCTCTTTTCTGTCTTTCATAAGGGCACGGGTGGTGTTCCTGAGGACCTCACCCTCACGACCTCACCGAATGGCAATTACTTCCCAAAGGCCCCCTCACGCTGGACTCCAATGTGTGAATTCTGGGGAGACACAGACATTCAGTCCACTATAGACATAATTCAGGTAGGGACAGGATCTCAGACCCAACGATGCTCCTCAAAGCATCATTTTTAAACGTGAGAAAAGAGGGAAACCACCTGAAATTAGAGTAAAACCATAGGGGGAGAGAATGAAATATTATGCAACGATTAAAAACATTTCCTGAAAGAACTTGGCAATGACGTGGGCAAATGTTCACTGGTGTCATGTTAAGTAAAAGTCAGAAACTACAGCTGTATGTGGGATATGTAGTCAAAGTCGTATTTTTAAAAATATACGTGCGTATTGAACACAAAACCTAGGTTGTACTTTCTTCTCTGTTTTTGGGATTGAAGGAAATTTCTGTCTCCTTTGTTCTTTCCAGGATTTTGCGTGATTTCTACACAAGAAAGCACATAAGTTTCGTAATTAGGAAAACAAAGCCAAGCCATCTGACACAATAGCATTCACCGTTCTGGCCCCTTCCTCTGTGGCAGGGGCTGGAAGAGGAAACGACCAATCCATGAAAAAATGTTTTCAGTGGGAGAATTATTTACGCAGATTTTTTCCTTCTTGCTGTTATATAGCTGTATTTTCTTTTTCTTTTTTTAAGGAACCCCAAGAGAAGGAGGTTATGGAAGGAATAGAAAATCTGAGGTAACCTGAGATTTTAGGGGTGAAGATATTCATTCAGTCAGCACATTTGTGTTGTGGGCTGGCGTAGGTCAGAAGCGGACCTGTGGGCTGAGGACAGAGGGAATCAGGACAGACAAACACTGTGTCTAAGGAACCAATACAGTTCTAAGGGCAGAGTGACAGATAGAAACACACAGCTTTCAAATAGAGCTAAGGGAAATCAAATAGGGAATGGAGCAGAGCGGACAACTGGGTTGGCTGTGACTCAGTTTCTCCTGGGGAGCTGCCATCTAGGCTAAGAGCCACAGGATACAAAGGAGCCAGTCATGGAAAACCCAGGGCAGGGAATTCAAGGCAGAGGAGTGGCAAGTGCCAAGGTCCTGTGGTGCAAGGAGCATGGGGTGATCCGACGGCTCCACTGGAAAGCCGCACGGGGCAGCCCACCGCACCTCTCCGCCCTGCACCAGCTGGGCCAGCACTGGCTGCAGGGATGCCATGCAGGTTCCTCGTGCATCGTCAGTGCCCTTGACTTCTTCCACAGACAAGACAAGAGTGGGGGGAGACCGATACCCCTGCTGGGACCTCTCGGGGCTGGGACTTTGCAGAACACCTTGCCCAAAGCTAGTTTCCTGCCAGGTGGTTGAGGCTGACAGGAGCCTAAACCAACCCGTGGAGACCACCACCCCGTCCCTAGTGGCCACACTGGACTCTTGGGCTCTGGGATGGCAAAGACGCTCTGGGCACGGAGCTGTGCCGCCCACACCCCGGATGCCTAGGGCTCGGCCTGTCCCATCAGCCCCGAGCACCTGCCAACACCGACGGTTCACGTTGCACTGCTGGGTGTGTTTGCGGCCGGTGTTGAGTGGGGGCTCACAGTGGCCCAGTGTCCTCTGACCCCGGAAGATGCCTGGCCCTTAGTTTGGCAAAAGCCTCCATTGTCTCCCATGTTTCTCTGCATTTTTTAAAAGAGAAAAAAACAAAGGAACCTTCCATCTGAAGTAAAAAACAAACTGTGTGTCGAAGGAGCTACTTTTAAGTAAGAGGGAACAGAGCATCCATCCTGCACCAGTCGCTCTCCTTGCTAAGTCTCGCGGGCCCTCTCCGCAGGCCCCCCTTACCAGCCTCTGCGCCCTGAGGTTGCACACTCTGGCTCCCGTGTTTTCCCTTCACTCTGCACTCCTGCCGGCTCTTGCCTGTACCCTGGGGGCTCTGCGCCCCACTCAGCGCAGCTCCACAGGAGGCAGCCACTGCCTTGGGGTCAGGACATCGCTGTGGGATCAGAGATCCAAATCCCGCAGTTACAACTTTTAAGTTCAAAAGCCAGTGGTAAGTACAGAGCAGAACAAGGGCGATGATGCACACTTGGAAATCCAACTTCCCATCTCCCCACACTGCAGGAGACACTGCAGGGACTGGAGGAAGACGGAGGAGTGTGAGGATGGAGCCGAGGGGGCTGCAGGGACTGGGGTGGCCCCCCCCCAACCTGACTAGGTCAGGGGGTCTCGTGGAGGCCAGGTCAGAGCTGCACAGGGGACAGCTTCTGTTTGTGGGGACACTGGCCATTCCCTCCACGGTGGTCATTCAGTCTTCTCAGCCACATCTACGGAGGGCCATTAGCTGTCTCCCAGGACAAAGTTGGGTCCTAAATGGTGGCGTGTTGGGGAGGGGGGGACTGAAAACACAGGATCAAGGAGGGAGAGTACAGAATGAGTTCAAGATCTCCCAGGAGTGGAATGTTCCCTCTCCACTGTGCCCATTTTGCAGATCAGAAAAATGGGACTCAGAAAAGTTCAATGGCATGTACAAGGACAGACAGTGACGTGAGAAGGTCCGAACTCAGGTCTTTTTGACTTCAGGGTTCCTGAGCTTTCCACACCACCCAGTCACCTGCATCAAGAGGTGACACTGAGCAAAATCTATTTCCCACCAGTTGCAAATGGCCCCAGTGGTCACTAATGATTCTTCAAGTGAACCAAGAATCATGGGTCCCCAGAGGGATGTGCCTGTGGTTCTGCATGTGACCACAAGAGGGCACCAGCAGCCCACTGACCCACCCGTCCCAGCCTTCCAGGTGGGCCCCCCCCCACCCCCCACCGGCAGACCAGGCCTCACTGGAAGCAGAGAGGTTGCCCTTTGCCTCCCTTCATTTCTGTATTCCCATCTCCAGTCCGCAGCCCACCACACAGTAGGTGTAAGAGTAAGACTTGCTGGGAAACAGAATGCCTACAACTGGTGGAGGTTTTGAACTTCTGTTGACAAGCCAGAAATTAAAATCGAATTGCTTCAAACCTGGCCTGGAAACACCTCCCCCAGGAGCACCTACGGTGGTCTTTCAATGCAGACTCTCAGGCCTGGCTGACCCGCACAGCCGGTAGGAGCTGCAGACCGCTGAGTTCTGGTCCCAAGGGCCGAGGGAATACCTAAGAAGCAATGCCCCTTATAGAATGAGGCTTTCTTACTTGGGTGTCAGTTGCTTTGCAGAGCATGACCACAAGACCCCAAGAATGAGGTCCTCTGTGAGGGGATTTTTTGGGACACCTTTCCCAGCCAGACTTCCAGGGTCCCTGAGTTGGGGTTTAGAAATCGAAGTAAGTTTTCTTTGGAATCAGAAATGGGCAAATCAGTAACTTTTCAGTGATGTCCTCCTACTTATAACATATCCCAACTCCTTAGTGTCCAGGGGTTTCCTTTCTAGAACATTCCAATTGAGCCATTCCCGTTTCTGCAACCTTAAGAGAGCAGAGATGTAGGCCATTCCATCCACAAGAAAACAATAGGTTAAGTATATTTTGAGCTTCAGATTTACTCTGAACCCTCAGGAGAGGTATAGCCTTGGTGGTGGAAAAGGTGAGAGAAGGGGTGAGCATGAGGGAAGAACTGGAGACCCCTGAGCAAAGGGGTGAAAGGGTCTGAGCGGCTCCACAGAGTGGGAAGCATTTGCAAGCAGACCTCTGCAGGAATGTGGATTCTGGGGCTGTGGTGTCTCTGAGCCCTTGTGACACAGGGGGACATGGGACAAGGAGAGGGAAGGTCTTGGAAGCAGAGCCGGGCTTGAGATGAACACACTGGCTGCCTTCACCAAGAGAAAAGACCCACATCCTCCCACATGCAGGCTTGCTCCCAGGCAGCCAACTGAGCCAAAGGCACAAGTGCAAGGGAGTTTCGGGGTAGTCTTGTAGCTTGAGTTGGCTCATGCATTTTGCTGGGGGTGTTTTTAACTCATTGCTGGGCTGCTTCAAGCAAACAGGGTATGTTGAAGTAATTGGAATTTTGAACACTAGAAAACTTCCTTGATTATCCTTCAAATATCAAAGGGCAGTTAGGAAGGGTTAAGGTGGACTCTGAGGGACATAAATTAAGGAGAAGCAGATTTAAACTCCATAAAAGTCAGCTCAACCCAATTCACTGAGCTTCTCTGTAATTCTACACTGAGGCTTGGCCCACCACATATAATGTCAGGGTGACCTTAGAGGGTATGTTGATGAAATTTTTTTAATGGTTACATACTCATTGAATGAGAATTGAAGAAAAATAAAGTTGCATTTTCAGCCCTGAATATACAGCAGCAAGACAAAATTTTACTTTTCAATGAATGTGCCTGTATTTTAAAGTTAACTGATTTAAAGAAACATTAAGTAAATATTAAAGATGGTACGCAAAAAAATGCAAAAATGTGAAGGCAGTAAGAGACTGATGGATTTGGGGAAATGCTGACCCTTTGGCATTGATCTGTGAGCAGAGGCAGTTGCTGGAACCAGCTAGTGGCTGTGGGACCTGTCCTATCAGTGGCCCCCCAAAAGACACACCTCTCAGTGTGTCTCTTCGGTGTGGCCCTGTGACTTGCCTAATCAATAGAATGCAGTGGAAGGGATGCTGGGTCCTTTCTAAGCTTAAGCCTTAGGAAGGCTGGGCAGGTCCCACTTTCAGACTCTTGGGAACCATAAGCTCCATAGAAGAAGTCTGGCTATGTTGGAGAAGACCTGGAGAGATCAGTGAAGGACCACTGGAGAGGTCATGTGCAGAGGGAGAGATGTCCTGCTACTACATTAAAAAAGAGAGAAACTCTGCATCCAGCACCCTGACTGAATGCAGCTCCCAACCAGCCCCGCATTCAGATGATTGTGCTGGAAGCATGAATCACCAGCAGCAAGACCAGCAGAGGAACTTCCCAGCTAGGTCCCGCCCAAGTGCCGAATTGTGTGCAATTAAAAATCACTGTTATCCTAAGCCACTAAGTTTTGAAATGGCTTGTTATGCAATCAGAGATAATAACCAAAAGGGTGTTTTGATGCAATGCAGCTTTCTTTCTCACTCACAGTAAACTTCAGCGTGGGCTGAGAACTGGAGATGTTCTGTTCCATGCAGTCATTCAGGGATTCAGGATACTTTCATACCACAGCTTCACTGCCTTCTAAGGCCCTGGAGCACTTGCCCAGATCCTTTGCCCCTGGCCACAGATAATGAGAGAGGGACAGTGTAAAGGATTGTGCAGGATGTTTGGAAGGGCTGAGCCTGAACAGGGCCCCTCTGAAATTAAAGGGGGTTAGAAAATGTGATTGAACCATGAGGCCAAGGTAAAGAGAAGCACCAGTTTGGAGAGCCATCCCTCCCATTCATTATTAAACACACACACATCAATCCTAATAACATAGTCCAGTGACTCTTATACTAGAATATGAATAAATGGTTTTGGGGACCCTGAAAAAAGAGCAATTAACTTTGCATGGAGACACACAACCAGCCACTAAATTACATGGAGTGGTGGCAGTATTTGACTTGGGCTTTGAAGGGTGAATAGGAATTTGCCAATCAGAAGGGGAAAGTGGATCCAGACAGAGGGCAGAGGGTCATGAAAGAACACATGATGTACAGAAAACAGTAAAGGAAACAGGGCCACCACCAGATGGTTGAGACTGAGTTTGGATGATGTGGTTTGAGGTCTCTGAGTTTGGCTGCACTGGAGGATGCCTGAGCCTTTTGGTTATGTGAACATGAGGGGTTATGTAAACATGTAGGCCATTTTGAGATGGGTTCTGTTATTTGTAAACCAAAGAGCCGTAATGAATAACCCTTCTCAATATGAAACGCCAGAGTTCTTTATTTCCAAGGAAATAACGTCCAAGGTCAGTTTCCCAAAAGCGTAGCCAGATCCTACACATGAATTATCTTCCATCCAATCTTCCCCATGGTTCCCACTGTGAGAGTCCTTGATTAGTTATTTCATTACTTACTTTCCCAAGTCAAAGCATTTCCATTTGTGAACCCTCTTCTCTCAAAGGGGCACGAGAGGACTGCTAAGACAGCACCCACTTGGTGTCTGATGGAACTGTGCCATCCCAAGGGCTCCCCCTTCTGGCCACAGATGATTGGATGAGACATGGCCACCTGAGCCTTGATGAGCCAGTCAGATTCTTTCCTATAAGGACACCGACTAGGAGACACAAAATGTCCAGGGAGACATTGAGAAGCCTGCAGATGGGATGTGAGATCTGTTTTTAACAACGTGTGAGCTGGAAAGATGGCAGTTGGAAACCCATTTTCAGAGAAGAGAACAGATCAGCAGAGAAGCCATACAGCCACGGGATGGGGAGGAAGGAAGGTGTGGCCCAATGACTCACTTCCCATGAGACCCAAGTCAGTCTCCTGCTTTCGTTTTCCATGACACTTCCTTTAACCCACTGAAAAATCACCTCTTGTTAGATCATTGAGCAGCTTATTGTTCTTTGCAAAGCAATTAAGTCCTGGTTGAAATAGAGAAAAAAACAGAGTAATTTCTTGGGGCCATTGCAAAAATAATAATAATATTGTATCATAATATGGAAGTATGACTACAAAGCAAATTGAGGATAAAAATATCTTATGGGAATGTTGTATAGACTAAATGAGATTATTCGTGAAATGCATGGTTCCTGACACGTATTAGGTGCCCTATATGTTTGTGTGTGTGTGTGTGTGTGTGTGTGTACCATCATTATTATTCCTCCTACAGCCTCTGGACACACACATTCATGGGTGTGTCACTTTACTGTGGATTTAGTAGAAAATGGGAGAAGGGAATTCACCTTGCCTAGTACACGACTGCCAACTTCAAATCCCGATTACACGTTCTCTTCTAGAAAGCTCCTTTCTGGCCCTGACCCCACAAAGTATCTCTCTGTCTTCCCCTGAGAAGGCCCCAGATTCATGGCCTTTTCTCTCCCTGCAGGATTCCCACCTCCACCCCAAACATGCATACCCAAATCCATCCAGGTCCTCAGCAGAGCAAAGCGCCCTCCGCCAGGAGTGTCCGTCAGATGGCGCAGCTTGCCTTTTGCCCTTCCAGTGGTTACCATAGTTGAGCAGGCACTGTGCTGGCTCCAGTGACCCAGGGTGTTTGGCAAGAGCATGAAGCTAGATGCAGCCCTGCCAAGAGGCTGATGGAACCATTGAGGCCCAGGATCTAATGCAGTCTCTTCCTGACAGATGCTGTGTGATGTTGATAGGCTTCCCTTCCTCACTCCTCCCCCTAACCGCTGCCCTCTCTTTCACCTCCCTTGCCTGTCTGAAGGACTCTTGAAGATGTCACATTAGCCAATGCCAAGTTGTCAGGGAAGGAGGTGGAACCCTAATGGAGCTTTAGGACCAATCAACAGGAACTGGCAAAGGGGAAGGAGGCCTGGGGCCTGTTCTACAGGGAAGATATTCTGTCTCCAATAATGAGGAGAAAGCTGGCAGGAAAGAGGGAGTGGAGAAGCTCAGAGAAATCCTTCTAATGTACTAGATATGTCCGGTCATGTCTAATTCTCCACAAAGATCCAAGACAAGTTAAATGTGCCTGATGAACAGGAAGTGGGCATGGCTGAGCTTTGACACCAAGAGGAGCTGCCAACCCACATTACAATTAAGCTAAAATGGCCCTTCAACAACTCTTGGTCAAATTTTTGGGTTAACTTGATTTCATGCCCACAGTCTACAATTCCACAACACAGACATCCAAACAATCATTTTATTGGCCCCAAGAACCATTATGCACATAAGCTTTTAATTTGCTCAATACCATTGCAGACTTTTAAAAATAGATAAATCACTGATACCAATAGCCACCAATGACCTCAACTTTCATCATCACCCACATTGCACATTTGAAATTCCAAAAATACTGTTGAGCTGAGGACATTGGAAGGTTGTATAGGGGAACAAGAAATGTATGATAAAAAAGAAACACAAGCGACTGGCAAGTAAAGGAAAATATGCTCATGGTGATTGATAGCTAAATAAATGCAAGTTTAAAAGAGAAGAAAATATCATTTTCATTAAGCCAACTAGTAAATGCCCCCCAAAATTTGATAATTCTTATTTCTGAGAAGAATGTCAGGAGACAGAATCCCTTACTCTGTTGTCATGATCAAAAATTAGTACAGCTGTGTTGAAAATATCTTAGCACAGTCTATCAGATTGTAATAGTGTACACTCTTGGATCCAGCTTTTCTGCTGCCGAGAGTTTTCCTACAGCTGTTGTTACTTAGGTTTGAGTTCTAGGGAGTGATCAGAATAAATGAGCTGATCTACAGAGCAACATGGAATGCTTTCAAAAGCAAACTGTGTGTAAAAATAAGAAAAAGCATGAATTTAAAACATAATTTAATGAATATAAATATAATAATACCCCCAGACAACATCGCATCTTTGAAGATGTGCATATGATGTAAATGAACAATAAAGGATAGTTAGAGTAATGGCAATGAGGAAGGAAGGAAGTGAAAAACAGTAATAAGACAAAAAGAGAAAAGGCTCAAGAGAGGTTTCATGCAGGTAAAAATGTCTCTGTGCTGTAAATAAGGAGCATGACAGACTCAGGTACAACTAAGGTCTGAAAAAAGTAAAATTAAAACAATAAGAACAAAAGCTCCCAACTATTCTTGCTTAAGATACAAAATGCAGGGTTGCCACCTGGCTCAGTTGGTAGAGCATGTGACTCTTGATCTCAGGGTTGTACGTTTGAGCCCCATGTTGGGTGCAGAGATTACTTTAAAAATATATTTTTTCAAAAGATACAAAATACACAAGCTCAATAATGTTAACTGAGACATTTGTCATAACAGCACTAAGTTTAAAAAATTCTAAATGTCCACTAGTAGGGTAAAGATGAAATAAATTAGCTGCTATCCATTGAACAGTATATTTCAATGCAGCCTTGAAAAGTGATGAGGTGATTCTATATGAACTGATACGGAATTTTCTCTAAGACATATAATTAAATTGTGAAGACCATATGATCTTATAAAAGGAGACAACCATAGGTGACTTGAGCATTTATTCTCTTCATCCTGCCAATAGCTTGGTAAAAATGTTGACCCAGTAGGTCTGATCTTAAAGTCAGTGGAAAAAATAGGTCAAGTCTAGCCACCGAGTCAAGGAGGTTCTCCATTTCCAAAAAGACTGTCTTTGACAATGAAGGTCCCATTGTTACATGGTCACCTTGATGTTCTCTGCTCCTCTTTCTCTATAAATGTGGTAGAAATTTTTAGAATACTTTAGAAATACTTTAGCTCCTCTCCTATCCAGTTTTGCCTGGATGAACTTGTATGTAACTAGAATCTCAGAAGGAAAAGAGAGAGCAAATAGAGTAGAATAAATATTGGAAAAGATGATGGATGAGAATTTCTCAAAAATGGTAAGAAGACATCTACCACATGTCTAAAAATCTCAAAGAACTGCAAACAAGATAAATGCCCCTCCCACCCAACTCCCCAAAAATGCCTATGCACTTCGTATTGAAACTGCTCAAGGGGCACCTGGGTGGCTCAGTCAGTTAAGCGTCTGCCTTCAGCTCAGGTCATGATCCCAGGGTCCCAGGATCAAACCCTGTGTCAGGCTCCCTATTCAGCGGGGAGCCTGCTTCTCCCTCTCCTGCTCTCTCTGCTTGTGCGCACTCTCTCATTCTCTCTCCCTGTCAAATAAATAAATAAAATCTCAAAAAAAATGAAAGAAAGAAAGAAAGAAACTGCTCAAAACTAAAGACAAAGAAAATCTTATAGGCAGCTAGAGAAAAAACATACTATGTAGACAATATCAAAGACAAGAATTACAGCAAACTTTTCATCCAAAGCTATGCATGCCAAAAGACAATAGAATGGCATTTTTAAAGAGATGAAAGACAATAAATAAATAAATAAATAAATAAATAAATAAATAAAGCTGTCATTGTCAACTGAGAATTCCTTTCCCAGAGGGAAAAAATCTTCAAAAATGAAAGAGAGAAGGCAGTGTGTTTCTGGCCTTGATAGGTGAAGAGGGAGGGAATATATGTTCTCACCTTAGATGTTAGAACATCAATAAAATATATTACAATTGCTTTGTAAATATTATACGACATGAAGCAACATCAAGTGGTCTAACATGAACATGAATGGGCTTCTAGAAGGTCTACAATGGCAGTGCAGTGGGTAGAAACAACATAATAATATATTCGAAAAAATAATGGGCAATGATATCCCAGTTTGAAAACCCACAAATCCAAGAACTTAAGAGAACACCAAGCAGAATAAACAAAGAAAACCATCATTCCCATTTGCTGAAAACTAACAGTAAAGATAAAACTCTTTTAAGATTTTATTTATTTATCAGAGAGAGACAGAGAGAGAGAGAGAGAGAGAGAGAGAGAGAGAGATCACAAGTAGGCAGAGAGGCAGGCAGAGAGAGAGGAGGAAGCAGGCTCCCCACCGAGCAGGGAGCCCGATGTGGGCCTCGATCCCAGGACGCTGAGATCATGACCTGAGCTGAAAGCAGAGGCTTTAACCCACTGAGCCACCCAGGTGACCCAAAGATAAAACTCTTAAAGCAGCAAAAACATTACATACAGAATATTGCAAACATTGCACACAAAGAAAGAAAGAGAGATGTGCTTACTTCTCATTAGAAATTACCAAGCTAGAGAATCATGCTTTCATGTACCAAGAGGGCGGAGGGAGAGAAAAAAATTCTTAACCTACAATATGACACCCAGAGAAAATACTTTTCAAAATAAATATAAATTAAAGAATTCCTCCTACAAACGTCACCCACATCATTGCTCAGTGTGAAATATTCTTCAGGAAAAATGTTTCAGGAAAAGGGAAGGTCATATTAAATAGGAATTTGGAATGAAGAACACTGGAGGTGGTAAATGTGGGGATTTATAGAAAAGAAATTTTTCTCATATATTAACCTTTTTAAAAGATAACAGTTTAGAACTAAAAAAATAGTTTAGAACAAAATTAATAACAACACAGAAATGATTTATAACACACTGCAAGCAAAGCAACACCTCAAATGACAAGATGAAGTGAGCTTGAAGCTCGCTGTTGTGAGGTTCTAAGACAACCCAAAGTGATAGAATGCTACTTGAAGGAAAATTAGGGTCAGTTAAAGATAAATAGTGTAAATTCTAGGTCAACCACTTAAGAAAATAATACAACAGACAAGTCTAATAAGCCAATATGGAGATAAAATGGAATTACATATCTATTAAAAGATTCAACTAATTCAAAAGAAGACAGGAAAGAAAAAAAAAGGACAAAGCATGGATTTAACAAATAGGGAGGAAAAAATCCAGCAAGACAGTAGATTTAAACCCAATTACTTGTATCAGTAATACCGACTTATGGGCGCCTGGATGGCTCAGTGGGTTAAAGCCTCTGCCTTCGGCTCAGGTCATGATCCCAGGGTCCTGGGATCGAGGCCCGCATCGGGCTCTCTGCTCGGCAGGGAGCCTGCTTCCTCCTCTCTCTTTGCCTGCCTCTCTGCCTACTTGTAATCTCTCTCTCTGTCATATAAATAAATAAAATCTTAAAAAAAAAATAATACCGACTTATATAATTCAATGAAAAGACAAACCTGCTCAGCTCTGATTAAAAAGGAAGACACAACTTTGTGCTGCCTGCTGGAAACCCACTCCACATATAAAGACACAAATAGATTTAAAGCAAAGAATAGAAAAATATACACCATGCAAACACTAACCATAAGGAAGCTGGAGATAAACAGCCAACAAGAACATGAAAAGGGCGCCTGGGTGGCTCAGTGGGTTAAAGCCTCTGCCTTCGGCTCAGGTCATGATCTCAGGGTCCTGGAATCGAGGCCCACATCGGGCTTTCTGCTCAGCAGGGAGCCTGCTTCCTCCTCTCTCTCTGCCTGCCTCTCTGCCTGCTTGTGATCTTTCTCTGTGTNGTAATACCGACTTATGGGCGCCTGGATGGCTCAGTGGGTTAAAGCCTCTGCCTTCGGCTCAGGTCATGATCCCAGGGTCCTGGGATCGAGGCCCGCATCGGGCTCTCTGCTCGGCAGGGAGCCTGCTTCCTCCTCTCTCTCTGCCTGCCTCTCTGCCTACTTGTAATCTCTCTCTCTGTGTCAAATGAATAAATAAAAAAAAAAACATGAAAAGATGCTGAACATTACCAGTCACTAGAAAAATGCAAATCAAAACTACAAGACACCACTTCACACCCATTAGGATGGCTAATATAANATGAAAAGATGCTGAACATTACCAGTCATTAGAAAAATGCAAATCAAAACTACAAGACACCACTTCACACCCATTAGGATGGCTAATATAAAATATTAATAACAATTTTTTTGAAAAGTGGAAAATAACAGGTATTGGTGAGGGTATAAAGAAATTGGAATCTTTGTGCGTTGCTGGTGAGAATATAAAATGGGCAGCCACTGTGGAAAACAGTACGGCGGTTCCTCAAAAAATTAAGCATATAATGTGCTATGGTCTCAATATTTGTGTGCATCCTCCCCTTCTCCCCCCAAATTCATATGTTGAAATCCTTATCCCCCATGTGATGGTACTAGATGAGGCCGTTGGGAGGTGATTGGGTCATGAGGGTAGAGCCCTCATGAGTAGGAATCACTCCCTTATAAAAGAGGCCCCACAGAGAACCCTCATTCCTTCCGCCATGTAAGCGCGTGGCGAGAAGTGGGAAGTCTCCAGCCCAAGAGAGGGCTTTCACCAGAACCTGTCCATGCTGGCACCATGACCCAGGACTTCCCAGCCTCCAACCGTGAGAAATACATTTCTGGTGTTTACGGACTGCGTCACCTGTGGTGCTTTGTGATAGCAGCCCTTCCTGACACAGACAGAATTACCACACGATCCCACAACCCCACGTCCGGGTATGAACCCCAAAGAAACAAATGAATACACGTGGTAAAACCTGTTGACAACTGATAAAGAAACATAATGGAAGGTGAGCCCAAACAGCTGTGTTTACAGACTGTTACCCTCCTTGGCACGTTGTGTCGTGTCGGTAAAATTTACAAGGTGACATTTCAGAATCGCCATTTGTAGCAATTTACAAGCCTGGAAATTCTCTTTCTCGTGACCTTCATGTTCCAATCATCACAGGGAATAGGTTAGAGCAGGAATGCAGGTTAAGCACCACGTTTTCTCTTTATCAAGTCACAAAAGAGTTGAACATCACTTAGTGGCGGGGTGTCGCAGTAGGCCACTTTTGCCAGAAATTGGCTAAGTTCTTTCTCTGGGTTGGGTCAAATCCTGAAGGTGCCATAGAGCCCTGTGAAGGTCCAATGTCCTCTCACTTCACTCATGCTTCGTGCAGCCCAGAAAGCCCCACTTGCTGAGCCCAGTTCTGTCCACATGATGCCTGAGGTCAGAGCCCAGGAGGGTCCTTGTCAAAGCTCCAGCTTCAGAGAGGAGCCAGGCCTGGGTGGGGCAGGTGGCCTGATGTGGACGCAACCGCTCGCCCACACCAGGACATAGGGAAGTGTCAAGACTGAGACAGGGGCCTCAGATACTGTGAGCCAGGAGGAAGGGTGAAGTGACACAGTGGGCTGGCCTTTACAGATGCTTAAATCACACAAGGAAAAAGGCACCACCATCAAGTCACTTGAGATATCGCCAGCACTTGGATCTTTCCAGAAAGCCACTCCCGGAATGAAGGGGAAGCTGGCAGTGGAGACTGTTCAAGGGCAGCGTGGTGGGGGAGGGATGTAAATTACTTAGAACTCGGCTTGTATGAAAGAAACACTTATTACACATCAAGGATTAGAGAAGGGACATTCTCCTCTACTCAGTGAGCAAAGAACTCAGAATCCATCGTGGCAAATGCCTCCATGTCCTTTGGAAAGGAGGAGCTCCTCGTCAAATGTGCCTACCTGCTCCGGAAACTGAATGATAGCCTAGGAATGTCTCCGTCTCCTGGGCCAATTTACTGGCCTAGTCCGCTTACCTGGGCCCCTGGAAGCCAAGCCGAAAACAGCCCTACCACACCCCTCAACCACACACACCAGAATTTTCCCACCAAGATGCACCATTTCAGCTTCCTGTTCTACTTCCTTTTGCAAGGAAAATCTCCAGAAGGAGGTGATCCCTTCAGCTCGTGTTGGTTCCTAACCAGCATCTTGATAGAATGAGAGAACACTAACATCTCAGCAATAGTTTAGTCTTCAAAACACTTCCACCTTCATCATTGCATTTGACCTTCACCACAATAACAGAGGCTGCCATGTTTTGGGTCCAACACTTTTCACAACATTATGCCCGGTCTTAAGAAGAGCTTTGTAAGGTCGCTACGGTGGCTACCTCCACTTTACAAGCGAGGAGACCGAGTCTCAGCAGTGGGGTCACTTGCTCAGTCTGACCCAGAGGGTGCCTGACAGAGCGGCAGTGCAGGCTCAGGCTGGTCCATATGCCGAGGCTCTGCTTTGCTCCCTATCCCTGCTGTCCCTTAAACTGGGGTCTGACCCTGGGCATCTGGTGTCATCTTTTGAGGGTTCTGGGATGTCTACCAGGATCTTAAATTTTGAGTCTTCATTTTGTTGATGATCTGCTAAGATGAACATAACGTAAATTAAAATGGGAGCTGGCTCTGCAAGTCACTGGGTGACCAGCATAGAGTGGGATGCAGCTGTGGGAGTCCAGTGCCTGTGTTTGCTTCGGGATATAGAATGGGTTGACTCCGAGGGGCTTCATGGTCCAAAGGTCAACATCACATCTCAGGCATGTGTTGGGACATGCGAGGACCGAATGATGCAAGGAGCGAATGATGCCATGGCCTCCCGTGAAGAGAATTGTAGAGATGACGGTGTGCGGACCGGGATACTCCAGACGGCTCACACAGCTGAGCATACAGATCCCTGAGCCGCCGCGCTCAGAGCCCTGTTCGAGATCACTGAGGCAAAGCAACAGAATCCGCCATGTGAATTCAGAATAGTTCATTTAAACTGTGTCAGGTTTTATGGCTTTATTTGTATTCCATTGCAAACTGTATTTTAGAAATCCTTAATACTCTGCAAAAAAGGTGTTTGATGATAAGGTTAATTTCACAGGCCCTGTAATGAGAATGATTTAAATGGACAGCTGGGCTCCGGTCCAGGAAGAATGCCCTAATTTCTTTTTTTTTTTTAATTTCTTTTTTATTTTTTCAGTGAAGAATGCCCTAATTCTGTTAGACAATGGGTATTGCTGTCCACCCTGGCTTCGTGGATGAAGGGGTTGGGTGACAAGAGAGAAGTGGTTCTCAATGTCACATGTCTCATCAGGGTTCAAACTGGGACCAGAATCCCAAGTCTTCCAAAGGAGTGAAATAAATAGGGACAGGTAACAAATGGGTGGTCCGTTGGCCAAATTTCGTGCTCATCCTATAAAGTATTAAAAAATCAAGATATTTCACCGAAATGTTTTCTGGCTTCTCTGGGAAAATCAGATCTTGTAACGATGGGCCACATTCCTACATGATAATTGCTCGCCAGAGTTTGGAGCAGCTATTATCTCAAATCCGTAGGGACCCTGTTCACAGAAACACATTGTCCTTTATTTGCGTTTCTCAGAATACTGTACAAAGGGAGTAAAAATCCTATTCACACATTGCTTAGGAAGATTTTGATGTGAAAGTTCCCTATGATACATGGGATAGGGAGTGGGGGAACAGGGAGGCAGGAAATGGGTCCAATGACCTTCCTTCCTCCCTGAGGGCCCTGCGAGGGGGCGTGGGCACCCACACTTTTACAAAAGTAACACAGACCCTGGTCAGATTGGGAAGCGGAGAAAGGCAGCTCCTCTCCAGCCCACATTCAGGCTCCTGCCCCACATCTCCCACCCCCAGGCTGAGGAGACAAGGCCAGCAGGTCACTCTGGACTCCTTCCACTATCCTGCCTGGGCATGGACCATTCAGCTGACCTTGAGTGGGACCTGAGACTTTAGTGCCTGTGTGGCTGGTCCAGAGATTTACTCTGGTCTCCTCTGCCTCCAGTTTCTGCTTTTAAAGCTCTCTGATTATTCTAGGACCATCCAGGTAATCCAGGATAATCTCCGTATTTTAAAGTGAGATGACTAACACCCTTAACTCCATTTGCAGCATTAATTCCGCTTTGCCATGTAACCAAATGTAGTCACAGATTCTGGAGACTGGGAAGTGGACATCTTTGACGAGCCATTATTCTGCCTGCCACATTCAGTAAATATGCATTCTTTTTGCTACTATTATTCAAGTCAGGTTAATTTCACTTTTTTATGCTGCCTTGAAACCCAGTTTTTCCAGCAGGTGGTAATGTCAACGTGGACCCTAATTTGTTTTTCTCAGCTCAAACGGTAGCCAGCTGCTGTCACAGTGTTTTATACGGACTGACATGTGCCTTCTCGGTCCTGAAAGCTTCCACAAAGCTAGTGAGCTCCGGTCAAAGCCATTACCAGCTCAGCAGGGCTCTGACCATCGAGAAGGTCAAGGGTAAACATCTGATTTTAAAGTCAGCTAAAACATGACAGAGCCAGGACAACAAGCATTTTTCTGAGCAAAAACAACGTCACCTCTTCCTTCCCTTGAAAGCCTGAGCTGGCCTTGACCGGGAGAGGAGGCACACAGCCGGGCTTAGTTACCGAAGGTACATGATCTGTTACTGAGAAGCATTGTACCTGAGGCCACGTGGGCTCCAGCAAGAAACACACACAGTGACGGGGGTACCTCACCTGTTGGAGGCTCTTCTTTTTATCTAATCAGAGACAAAGTTCAATGATATTGACAAAAGTTGTGATGACCTCAAGTACATGGAGTTCTGGAAGAAATCTTAGAAGCTGAGCAATAACACAAGCAAAAGGTCTTGGGTTTAGGGTTCTGTCTACTTTTTTTTTTGCTTTTCATTTGTGCTTCTCAAATTCTGGTTAGGTTACAAGCCAGGAATCTAAGGAATCTTTTTCTCTTTGCAATTGTCCTAAAACTCATGCATCTAACACCTGCTTACTGAGAAGCTAGAATAGGTCATTGAGGTGACAGTGGGAAACAACACTCACATAAGAAAATTCTATGTAAACAAGGTGATTGCAGGTGGCAGCTTTGGGCACTGAAGGCTATAGAGCATGACCGGGAGGGAGGCGTTTGGGAGGGCTCTCGGGGACGGAGACACGTGAGCTGAGATGGGGGTTATGGGGAGGGGCAGGCTGGGAACAGCAGAAGGGCCAGATTTCCAGGCACAGGGTAGAGCAAATGTAAAGGCCGGGAGGAGAATCAGAAAGAAGGCCAGTGTAGACCAAAGGCAGGAGCAAGGTCCCTCCCACGCTCACTGTGGAACCTGGCCATGGCACAGCCTCCTTCACTGCCCCCTTCTACCCCCAGGCTCTTGGCTCTTCTTTTCTTAGAGGAAAGAGAAGGAGCAAGGGTTCAGGACAACTCAGGTTTCTACTCGGGCTTCTTCACTAATAAGCCTTGTGACCTGAGGAGAGGGCTTAACT
Source organism: Ailurus styani (assembly GCA_002007465.1). NCBI lineage: Eukaryota > Metazoa > Chordata > Mammalia > Carnivora > Ailuridae > Ailurus > Ailurus styani. The sequence goes on from LNAC01000017.1 coordinate 1,542,943, forward strand.
CCCCAGGGTCTCAGTTTCCCCATGTGCAGAGTGGATATAGGTCCCCCACTCTACAAGGCTGTTTCAAGGATTCTCAACAACATGTGGTACAAAGCAGGGGCTCAGGTCCCCTGATCTAGAGTCCCTGGCAGCCCAACACATCCCAGCAAGAGTCATCCTCTGAGAATGCTCTCATTTCCACTCCTCTGTCCCTTTGCCCTCAAATTTTGCCTTGCCCTCTATTGCTTGAAGAAGCAAGGATAAAGCCTTCTACCCAGAAAATAAGACACTCTATAGCACTGTCCCCAATTACTTTTCTTTAGTCCTTTTATTTCCACTAATACTGCATGAATCCTTTCTCCTTGTAAAATATTCTAATGATACGGAAATAAATTTTATACAGAGTTAAACAATAATCTCCGGGCGCCTGGATGGCTCAGTGGGTTAAAGCCGCTGCCTTCGGCTCAGGTCATGATCCCAGGGTCCTGGGATCGAGGCCCACATCGGGCTCTCTGCTCAGCAGGGAGCCTGCTTCCTCCTCTCTCCTCTCTCTGCGCCTGCCTCTCTGCCTACTTGTAATCTCTCTCTCTGTGTCAAATGAATAAATAAAATCTTAAAAAAAAAAAGAAACAATAATCTCCTACTTAATTCTCACTTGCTGCTCCCCAAACCACCTCTACCAATAGTTCAGTGTATCCGTCTGCCCTTGTAATATTCATTTACACACATGTGCATCCACATAGGCCAATACACATGTGATGTTTTATACAAATACCGTATCGTACATTGAGGGTCCAGCTAGCCAGGGTAGTGAATGTGTACACCTCTTCCCCTGCTGAACCCCTCATCTGAAGTTTCCATGCCTCTTTCCTCTCTGTTTTTACTCCTTATAAATGCCTAGAAAGGCCTGGATGAATTTCCATAAGCTTCAAGCAGCCTTCCCAGGTGCCTGCTGTCTCTTCCAAGGACAGTTCTTTTGGTGAAACATACACCTTACACCAGACATATGTCAAGCCCTGTCTTTGGCCAACATGTGTTTGCTTCCTCCCATCTCCTCGCAGAGCCTAGAACAGGGCTGGTCACACTCCAGTAAAGAGCAACAACCGTGCTAACGTCCACAGCTCGTCAGTAATATTTATTGAGTGCTCGCCCTGTGTCAGACACTAGGTAAGCACTTTTATACGAGAGTCACAGCAAGCCGGGGAGCCCGGTTCCCAAGCAGAATCTGGGATGCATGCCTTTCATACCCGGTGGTACCGACTCCGCCCTAGGTGGATCCCACTAAAGCCAGATCGCTGGATGTGGTCGGTTTCTCTCAGTGGCCGCTCTGGGATGCGCCCACTGTCCCCAGCAGAAGAGCCCTACCCCTGCCTCATTCCCAGTCTCTGTTCATGCCCCCACCTCACCCCTCCAGCCTGGTCCTCATTCCCAATCCCAGCCTCTCACTCACTTCTGACTCGCACCTGCATTCTTTTTTTTTTTTTTTGAGATTTATTCATTTATTTTAGAAAGAGGGGGCACACAAGTGGGAGGAGGGGCAGAGGGAGAGGGAGAGAAATCCTCAAGCAGACCCCACACTGAGCACAGAGCCCGATGTGGGGCTCAAGCTCACGACCCTGAGATCCTGACCTGAGCTGAAAGCAAGAGTGGGATGCCCAACCACCTGAGCCACCAGGCGCCCCTCACACCTGGCTTCTGCTGCCTTGGCTCCGGCTTTCCTCGCAGAACAGGACTCAGCCCCACCGTGTCGCTCCTTTGGAAGCTGAGTTAAAACACAGCATCTGATTGTCTTAGTTTGAATAATCAGTTCGGCCCGGGTCCTGTTGGTGGGGAAAGGGGATCACCAGAGGCTCGAGGCTGAGAAGGGGGTGCAGGAGTGGGACAGGGGTGGGGAGGGTCCTTCCGTGGGTGTGGACACCCAGGAAGCTCCATTGCATGCGGGCAGCCAGCACGAAGTCGGCTGACCTTGGCAGTGAGCACTAGGAACGGAAGAATCTCAGCACTCCCAGCCAGAAATGTATCAATCCCACCTCACGTCCTGCTGACTCAATGAACTTGGACAGAGAGCAGGACGGCTCAGCCTCATCAGCCCAGTTACATCCGTACAAGCAAACTGACTTTTATAAAGCCATGACGTGATGATGATATAAGTATTTAGGAAGGAAAGCAAATTTCCATTTTCTGGATTACAGAGCTTTTTTTCAGGCAAACATACCAAAGCAAACCTTTCTAATTGCCTTATGTGGCTTACATGATTTCCAGGACCTGTACAGCTAATGGAGGGTCAGGCCGCTTTGTTCAAAGGCTGTTCTTAGATGGCTACAGGATTTATAGTTAAAAAACTTTCTCCTGGCAGGTTCTCAGGTATAAACTTCCAATTATAAAATAATTAAGGGATGAAAAGTACAGCATAGGGAATATAGTCAATAATATTGGAACAACATTGTTACTCTGCGATGACACAGAGTAACTAGACTTATCACGGGGGTCATTGCATAATGTATATAATTGTCAAATCACTATGTTGTGCGCCTGAAACTCATGTATATTATATGTCAACTATACTTCAATTAAAAAAATTCTCCTGGGACTTTGATATAGCTTAGCACGTGCAATGCGATTGAAAAACGAACACGAAAGCTATTTAACAGCACTGATATTCAATGAGATGAAACTGAAAACATCGAGTTAACGTTTTACTCTATTAAATTAACCCAGAAGTGTTCTTTAGTAAATGATGGTCAATGCTGGTGACGTTATGGTGACACTTCCCCAGTCATGCCTAACAGCTGCCACATAGAGAAGTATGACTTCTGGGAAGCAATTGAACAGTACTCTTCCAGGGTATAAAACGTTCCCATCCTTTTGCTTAGTAGGAAAATTTGAGTGATCTTCACTAAAGGAAAAATAATCCCTCAATAGAATGCTAAATACTTGTGGATGCTTACTACAGTGTAATCAAAATGGATAAACTTGGAAACAAGAAAAATACCCCACGTAGTGGTGTGGTTAGATAAACTATGCTAGACCAGTGTTACGTAGTCAAGAAAAGATGGTAGTTGTGAGGAAAACATAGAAACAAGGAAGTATATTTATGATAAAATGTTCATGAGCAAGCTACAGAAGATACAACATGGAATGTTCGACACAATCACATCTGTGTGCATTTGAGCAGAAGGGATCCCAGCAATGAAAACAGCGGTGTCAGCATTGTGTAGGACTTTTCTAAAAATCACAGTTGCCTATAATATGTCCACACTGTGTTTACAGTGAAAATAAAAGAAATTGTTGAACTTGTACGTATTGGTGCTGAGACGGTTTCAGAGTTTTTCCTCCTGGTGAAGAGTATCTTTTGTGGTTGGCTTAATCAGCCTTCTGTGCCCCCCTGGAGGGGCTAAGCCTATATTATTCCTTGATCTACCTAAGTGTCCTGGGATAAAAGCCCCAACCTTTCAACACAGCGCCATGGGGGACAGGACTGGTACCAGTGAATTCAGTAAAACTCAGTGGCGTGATGACTCATCTGTTGTCCTAAATCAAAGTGGTTTTTCTAACTGAGGCAGTTGTAAACCTAATCCGTGCTTTTTGATCCTAGCCAGTCTGGGGGCAGGAGAGATGGGCCTTAAAAATAAAATTAGTAAGGATTATGTGCTTACTTACTGTGCACTCCTAATGGTGCTAAACCATTTAGCCCAGGGAAGAAACACCCAGATCCTGGAGTCCGTGAACCTGGATTTGACTCCAGGCTGGCCTTCTACCAGCTCTGTGGCAGTCGATAGGTTACTCAACCACTCTGGGCTCTGTTATTCATTGAGTTTCTATTCCATGTCAGGCATGATGGTGGGCACTGGGGGGTACACTGGGTGGTGGGAAGGAGATGGACAAGATCCCCGCCCTCCAGGGATTGGCCGTCACTGTGACCCACAGACACCAAACAAAGAAAAAGTACAAACTAAATAATTCCTTCAGGTGATAAGTTCTATAGAAGAAATGAATGGGGCCACTCACATAGAGTTCCTGCTTCAAGTAGGATGTTCTGGAAAGTTCTCTTCTAGACAGTATCTTTGAGTTAAGATTTTAAGAGTAAGAACCCAGTTTTTAGAGTAGCCTCAGGAAGAGAGTTCTGGGCATTAGAACAGAAGCTGGGGATTAGAAAAACACCCATCTGTAGGTCTGTTGTGGGGCCGATGTCCCTAAACCGGTTGGCAAAGTTTCTTGCTTAGGGCCCCTCAGTTAACAGCAGCCCTACTGTCACCCCTGTGTGGCCCCATGCATGACTCAAGGAGGAACACGCTGCTCCAAGTAAGAAAAGCTGCTGGTCTGCTGTTTACGAGCAGTTACCAGCAGAACGCCCTTGGCGTGCCATTCGCTCTCTGAGCCTCAGTTTCCCTATCCTCAAGAGGAGGTCAGATGCGCAGCGTGTGGCACAGAGTACTCCACTGATAACGAGGATGATCGTAGCCATGACAGCAATGACGCTGGCAGAGACGCTAAGACCACGTAACAGCTCTAAGTGACATTAATGAATAGGGAAGCAGAAGCAGAGTCCTTGTGTGCTTGTTCACGTTGGTATCCCCAGCTCCTGACTGTTGCCTGGCATGGAGAAGGTCCTTGTACCTCCGGGGGCCCACACCCAACACAGCTAAGGTTGTCTGTGGATCTGGACACAGACAAAGGACAAAGACAGCAAGATGCATCTGGACTGTCACAGAATGTTTCCTGTACACCTCCCTTCATCCCTAGCTCTTTTCCTTTCTGCAACAAGCACCTCAACGTGCAACTTCCACATCCCTCTTGCACGTCTCCCTTGATTCCTGCCCCGTGACTACACTCTCTGGCCCCGGAGGACAGGTTAAGCATTTGAAGATGGACGGTCATGATATCTGCTGTCCCCTGTACAGACTTCGATAAGAACAAAACCTCCTTTGTGTTCTCCAGAAGGAATCCACTTGCTTCAAAACACCCCTGGAGACTTCGTAGTGGAGACAGAAAAGATGACGTACCCTGCAAAAGTCTCCGTAGAAATCCCCATTTGCAGGCCTCCTCCCCAAACACCGCAAGGGGCTCTCCCTTGCCAACCGGCCGCAAGCTCTGCTGATGTATGGCTTCCCTGCTCCGGTGCAGCCCCTCTTGGCCTGCTAGCCGGCACCCACCAGTGAAGCAAAGCTGCAGGGACTCCCCCAGCCAACCTCCTTGGGGAGCACGGAGATGGAGGGGGCACTGCTTCCTTGTCAGGCCACTTGTTTATATCAAATGGGTCCTTAAGAATCTTTGTCCAATATTTGTTCCTTCGGAATCATTAGATTGGCAAAATTGTGACAATTTGCTTTGAATACAAAGGGAAAGTTTACTCTTAGTATCTGGTAAGTAAATTGTAATACGTATCTATGCATATGACTATGTATTAGATATATTTCGTGTCTACATATCCGTGTGTATATTTCTGTGTGTCTGTATTTGTGTGTCTAATAGATCAGGGTAAAGAGGGAGGAACAATGACGATGAAGGGGCAGTTTTTACTGAAAAGGGAAAAACCTGTGGTTGGATGACGTTAGGTTATGGTGACTTCATCTCATACAAGAAGGGATAGATAAATGGGTTCTGCTCAGAGTTAAAAATAAGCTTAAAACGAACCCCGAACAAGCCCCAGCAGCTAACATGCCTGTCATCCTTCCTCTGGGGAAGGGTAATTGCCACTGATCTCTTACAGTTAGCTTTCTCCTGAGCCCCGTGAAGATGACGTCAAGGACAAAGTGAGATTTCTGAGTCATCAGCAGAACTAAAGGGCTCGGTGGCCTGATGGCAAAATGTTCCTCTCTCGGCTGACCTCTGAAATTATGCTTCTAACAGGGTGCAAAAATCATACGGGTCATCGTCAGGCAGGGGGTCCCTGAAGCTTATTCAAGCAACTGGCCAAAGGGCTACAATAAGATAAAGGGCTGGAAAAGAAGCCACAGGTGAGGTGTCCCCAGGGCTTCTGCTCCACTCCGGGGGGAAACTCCAGGGAGTGGGTCATAAATGTACAGTGAGTCCCCATCGGTCTATCCCTGGTGCTTAAGACTGTCCCAGGGGTAAATTATGATGTATTCAATCACTGATCACTTGCCTGCTATTAAAAGCCTACTATGTGCTCCCTGAATATCAAGCACGTAACACTCAACAGCTAGTGTATGCTGGGCACCGTTCTGGGCTCTGGAGAAACAAAGTGACTTATTTTCTAGTAGGGAGATGTGAGCATGACAATAAACCAACAAATACATATTAGGGTTTTCCTTGGGTGGCCCCAGTTTACACACGTTATTCCAAAGAAATTATCAATAGTACCCTCTTTTGCTTTCAACAGTATTGACTTGGAAGATAAATTACACGGTCACCCTACCAATAAGTCAAGGAGGACAAAAGTTGGACATTTCAAAATGGCGACCGTGGCAGCTGCAGTTGAAGTGAAATGCTGTGGGAGAAAAATCTGGTTGGAGCAGGTCGAAGAAAGAATGAGCAAGGAAGTAATGGAGACTGTGAGTGTAGACAGTTCTTTTAAAGGGCCTTGCTCTGAAGGGGAGCCGAAAAATAGTGCAAAAAATGGAACCAAAAATGGGGAGGGGGTGAGAGAGGTTTTTTTTAGGATGGGAGAAATAGTAGTATGTTTGTATGTCCACGTGGTTGACCCAGGGAGAAGGGAAACTGATGATGCAGTGAGGAGGGAGTGGAGGCTGGAGAGCCATCCTTGAATAAGAGAGAGGAGAGGAGAGCTGGTGTGAATATGGAGGGAATATTAGGGATAAGAGTGAGCACAATTCATCTGTTGTACCAGGAAGAAAGAAGATGGATGGGTGGATGATGGATGGATGGGTGGATAGGCAGGCAGATATAGAGAAAGTAGATAGATAGATAGATAGATAGATAGATAGATAGATAGATAGATAGATAGATAGATACAAGATAAGATTAAGATAGGCATTGATTAACATAGTTAAGCATATGTAATGGTGGATTCTGGTAATTTTCTTCATACTGCTTCTATTTTCTCAGCAAAATAAGAGTCAAGACCTTCTTTGGTGAGGAAGCAGTGTTAGAGACTTGAAGAAAGAAGGGAAGGTGTGACATGGACATCTGGCAGAGCAGGAGAGTGAACAGACCTGGGTAAGATCCAGAGCTCATGGGGCAGCCCACATGGCTGCTTGAGAGGGGCAGGACGTGAACTTATGAGGGATGTCGTAGATATTGGTAATGACAACAGGGTATGACTGTGGGAATGAGCAGGTGAGGTGGTCCAGGGGACAAAACCATAGAGTAATGAGTGGGTAAGAGACTAAGGGGCCAGTGTTTTGGAAGAATTGTCTGATTGTCTAACAGATCATACTACCAATGCCCCATGTAGGTCTTGAGGATACTTAGGGGGCCAGGACAAATTCCCTGCCTAGGAGCAGATGGGGAAATGGGGCACCTAAAAAATGATGATAGTATGATGTGGTAGGTGATATATTCTGGGTTCTCATTAAAAAGTGGAGCATTGGGCAGTACAAGCCAGCAGCCTGCCTGGCAAGTCAGCCAAAGCCCTTCACCACATATGGTCCACTTCTCTCATCCCGGGACTTGCGTGGCCCTTGTGCGCATCTGACCTGAAGCCCCGGCTGAAGAATGGGTTAGAAAGCACATACGGGAAGGATCTTTTCCCATTAAAGGCACTCGATAAATATTTGTTTTTAACAAGGCAGAGAAAGAAGGAGGAAGGACAGATGTTTCTCTGACAGAACCACCCAAATTTGAAAATAAAACGTGGGGACTAGGGCAAAAGAGGACATCACAAGTGCTTTGCAGAAGTCGAGCCTGGGCAGCCGAGTGGACAGTGCCATGTCGGTGTGATTCTGACGTGTTGAGAGATGAAGTACTGAAGTGCCGTGTGTGAAAGGATGGTTTGTTGGTGGATCCAACAGCTGAAAAACAGACCCACCTCTAAACACCTGAACTAAGGGCTACAGGCAGAGTCTACTTAACTGTGGCTCCCACAAACAGAAATAGCACTGGGGACAGAGGTCGTAGCCTTAAAAAAAACAACTGTAAGTTTTCAAGCTGGTTTACATACAGACAGAAAGATATCCATCAAACTTAGTTGAAAAGCACTAAGAGGAGATTTTCCTGACAGCCTTTCTAGCCATGCTCATGTGGAGTCTCTGGAGAGAAATGATTCTGTCTGAAAAAGCAGCTTTCTTTGCGAATTCTCAAATAGATTGATGGTCAGAGGGCAGCAAAGGACTTAATGAACTTCGGTTTTATCAAGTGAAGACTGCCCAGGTGTCTTGGACTAAGAAACAACGGGAAAAGGAAATTGCTTCAAAAAACAAGCTCAGGGCAGAAGGGAGAGAAAGCATCCAGAGATTTAGAGTTTGGAAGGGAGCATAAAGAATCAAAGTTTCTGAAAACCTTTTCTCTGTAGAGAGTCATCATAAATTAGACACTGAGTGGAATTGACAGGAAGAGCCAATAGAACCATATGATATCATCAGAGGAAACATTCAGCTAGTGTTCAATCTCCCTGAGCTTTCAAATACATCCCTCCATAGTACAGCAAGGAAGTTTACCCTTCCTGACTTCATTTAGTCTGGACTATCTCTGGGTTCATCTTGCAGTCACCCGACAAGGAAACCGTTACAGTCATTCCTAGCCCCTTGCATTAAAATACCGCATTTGCCATCCCTGCCTAGTGGGCCATTATCTGTCATTCGGCCCGATCCAACTTCATAGTTCTCCCATCCTGACCCTACACAGGTCCCTCCGGGCTCCATTCACATAACTCGGCAGAGCCATGCCCATCTTTTCTTACGTATCACACCTCATCCCAGGCCATACTTTGTACCTCATCCTTTGGGGTTCTGCTGGAACATGAGCCTGGTTGTAGATCTGGAAGCAAGCAGAGGTGGTGGGGGTAGGCCCTAAGGAGGATCAGCAGTGTCCCACAAGGACACTAGTTAGCCCAGGGCGGAGTGGAAGGGCTGCTTCAACCAGGAAAGAAGGCTCAGGGGGATTAAAGGATCCACGGTCCCCAGCTTCATTGGAATCTGTCCATATGTCCCCTGACCTCACAAAGGGGACCCTATGGGATTGAGAATTCAATGTGCATCCTAGATCACTCCCAGGGCTAAACTTCAGATTTGTTTTTCAGAAATCTTGGCCTTGGGGGTTCAGGATAAAAGAGTTGCTTTCAAGAAAGTCATAGAACTTTGTCTTGAGATATTAGATGGTTGCACTCATGCCTTTTCTTCTTTTATTCCATGCCTCGGGCTTGCTTGGGGACACTGTGGGGTGACAGGGATGATTTGCAGTCAAGACGCTGCTGTCCCAATTTCCCAACAACTCGTACTTACTTCTAACAAGTGTGGTTTCATGGTCAATTCTCAGTATGGATAAATTCAACCGATTTATCAAATTTGTGAACCGACAGCCTGTAGGTGGTGAGTCTCAGGCTGGGAGGGCTGAGGGAGGGACTGGGTACTGCCCTCTCACATGCTTGTACCATTTTCCCCTTTTAAAAATATTTTTGTGTCAATTATATCTCTTGAGTTACCCACAAAGCCCCACTCTAATCATTTCCATAAAGATCCTGAGATACCATCATATTAAGCGACTTACTCAAGATTATTAAAAAATGAAACCCAGGGCCCCTGTCTTCAAGTGTATATGATATTTTTAAGGCAAAAAAAATTGTGTGTCAGAAAATGTACTATTTTTCCCTATAAAATATATTTAACTTCTGTTTCGAGCCTCTGTTTGTCATGATACCAGAAAATGTCATCTAGTCCAACGCAGGTAAACTCAGTCACTTCAGCTTTTCTTTTCTTTTTTCTTTTTTTTTTGTCAGAGAGAGAGAGCACAAGCAGGCAGAGTGGCAGGCAGAGGCAGAGGGAGAAGCAGGGTCCCTGCTGAGCAAGAAGCCCGATTCGGGACTTGATCCCAGCACCCTGGGATCATGACCTGAGCCGAAGGCAGCTGCTTAACCAACTGAGCCACCCAGGTGTCCCAGTCACTTCAGCTTTTCTCAGTCAGATGGAAATTGGGTCAGTTCAATTGGCCCCTTCTCCCTGACCCCCTGGGCTGGGGCCCTAGGTGGCTTCCTGGCTGGTGGGGTGAGGTTCTCTGTTTACCCAGAGGCCCTGCAATGTCCTGCCTGTTTCTGAGCCTCCCTCCCCCTCACAGCGGACCACTCTGAGCCTCTGAGAGCTTGTTGCACTGGGCTGCACAGGCTACGTTGCACCCCGGCTGTCCTTTGGGGTGGCTGAATTTCCTCCATCCCCCCATCCCGCCATGGCCCATTCACTGCACTCTCGGGCACTTCGGGGTGCCTCTCCCATGGTCTCTCTTCTCTGCGGCTCAAATAATCAATCATTTCAAGGGTTGCAAAACTAGGTCTTACATTGTGGAAGTTTTAAAATGTGCTCAAATTCTTTGGTACTTCTCCCATCAAAAGCAGGCTCTAATCTTCTGCCTGGAATATAAGCTACCCATAGGGACTCAGCTCTAATGAGCAAAAGGAGGTGTAAATGATGCTGTGTGACCTCCAGGGTAGGATCACGAAGGCCTTGCTCTCGCTGGGCATGCGCCTTTGGAGCCCTGAGCCATTTAGAAGAATCCAGCTACCCTGAGGCCACCATGCTGGGAAGACCATGTAGACAGATCACAGTTTGACAGAGGCTGAGAGGCCTCAGCTCGCCCAGCCTAGAGCCATTGAGCCTTCCCAGCCCAGGCTCCAGGCTCCAAATATGTGAGAGAAGAAGGACACAACATGTCCCCCATTCTGAGGACCTCAGACAGTAACCTCCTGAGGGTCTCCAAGCCAGAACTGTTGAATGGAGCTACTCCTGAATCCCCGATCTCAAGAAAGCACAGAGGTTGTAAATAATGTTTGTTCTAGATCACTATGTTTCTGATGCAGGTAGAGAAGAGCTTTCTGGAGTCTACTCCTATAGAATCCTTTCGGTTTGGGGAAAACATAGGGATTAGGAATCTAAGGTTATGCAGTTCATGCAAGGTCATGAAGCTAATGAGATCTGAGCCCTGCCCCCAACTCTTAAGCTCCTGACTTTGAACCAGATTCTATGTTGCACATCACACCCTCTCTCCACACTGTCTGACCGTTAGTCTTCACCAGATTCACCAGCCCCCTGAATGACAGGGCTGCACATAAGTTTTGCAAATAAGCACATATCCTAAGGAAATCCCAGGATAAGCTGCTAAGGATATCCATTATAACATAGGTTAAGTCAGAGCAAGTTAAATTTCTTTCAAAAAAAAAATAAATAAATCCATACACCCATGGGAAAGGTCTTACTTAGGGAAAGAACAAGAATTAAGAATGTTGACTATCTCTGTCTTAATAAATAAAATAGCAATAGCTGTGGGTTAAAGATCTCTGTGGAGTTGATATCCACGCTTGAAATCACTCCATTATCAAGAGGTTCTTGTAATATTTATGAGGAATTGACATTGTGAAGGTCTCTCAATATTTCTGATTAGGTAAACCTCATACTTTTCATCAGGTGCTTTGACATTGAATAAGACCAGATGACACTGGGCTATGAAGCAATTCTTTTAAAGATAATTTTGTTTGGTTGCCACGTAATCAATCAGGTGTTGAGCGAGAAGGCACTGCTTGGCTCTCATGAGAATATGAGCATTCATCCAGAAGTTTTTGGGTTGGGGGCAGTGACTGCCTCAGTCATGCATGCCTATCTGATCCCGGAGAGGACAACGGGATCCTTTCATGCTGTAGTGATCTGTGTCTCTATTGAAGGCTCCATTCCAAAGGATGAAAATATGCAAATCATGGGAGACGAAGCAGGAAAAAAATATGAATTTAAGCCCCAAGGACCTACAATTATGCTGATAATGCCTTTCATTATAGTAATTCTACATTAATCTGCCTTCCGCACTGTGGGTAATAGCATTTCTCTCTGGGGTCAGTGGGGTTGGGCTTTCCATGGGGACTCGCTTACTCTGTACAGAAATTCGGCTGCAGTGGAGGAGAGAAAGGTTCTTGTTTTGACAGAATGATCAATGACACCGATGGAGATGGAGGCTTTTCAATGAAGGGAGGATGCAAGTCTCCATTTGCAGGCTTCCTTCATTGCCCTCCATGCGCTGGATCGGGGAGGAGGCTTGCTCCCACATTTCTCGGAGTCTCATGCTGACGGAATATGAATGCATGCTTGTCCTCTCTTTTGAGATACTCCTCATTAGCCTCCTATATATTCTATGGGGAAACAGACACTTCTTGGCATCGGATAAAAATTGGTATCATTTCTTGGATAGGCAGTTTGCCAAACTGCAACAAAATTAAAAGGCACCAACCCTCATAATCCAGCTCTTCCACTTTTAGGAATTTCTTCTAGATGTAGACTCATACGTGTAAACAAACACGCAGGGACACGAATGCCTGGGGCATGCTTCACTGTCACAATCATTTCACTTTGGGGACAGATGCCTCGTCTCTTTCCCTAGATTTTTCGCATCGCATGCTACGTGGCTTTTCCGCTGAGTCTAACAGAGGGTGGACGAGTCTACACAGCAAAGTGTCAGTACATGAAGGGTAATAAGCTTTGTGCTAGGGCGGAAACCGGGTTCCAACTCCAGCTCTGGTCCCACAGAGCTGTGGTGTGACCCGAGTCAATCAAGGCTTTAAACCTCTCCGGCGCTGAGGGCTCTGATTAGGAAACAGGGAGGCTGGGCTGGGTACCACGGAGGTCCCCCCGCCCCAACCCCAGCCCTAGTTTTCTGTGGTTCGGTAGAACAGTGCTTTATCCCGGGACAGCGTGGTCTACAGACAGCTGCTCTGTTCTCAGAACGATGTCCATAGATTTCTGTTCAAATAAATGAAAAAATCCTAACTCGATGGAGTCATTTCCTGAGAGCTGCAAAGTGAGCTGTCAGAGCCTGGGCTATAATTTGGGAGGCTCAGCCTCGTCACCTTGCAAAGCCTCCAGCTTTTCTCTTCCCTGTTCTCCCATACCTTGCATTTCTGCATCATGTGCAGGTGCCTGAGGCTGAAGGGGCAGAAGCCTAGTAAAAGAGGAAGGTAACAGAGGAGCAAGAGAGAAGAAATTCTATGATTGTTCCCATGCTGAGTGCAGGCAACTGAGGTGCAATCAAAATAAAAATCACCACACAAAGCAGGTGCCGGGTGAACACAGGGCAGGGGCTCTCACCCCACACGTGCTCTCACTGGCTGAGACGGTTTGCCATTCCACCTGGCTGCTTCACCTGCCTGTTCCTGGGAAATCTGGAAACTGCCAAGAGGTAGCACAACCGGTAGAGAGCACATACATAGGAAACCAACGAATAGAAAGTGAGTGTTCTGTTTTGGCTCATCTGTGTTTGCACCCAACCGATTGTTTTGACCAAATGATTTGTTTCTGGTCCAGTTGAAACAAATCAGGGTTTCCATCCATCTGAGTTTCATGGGCGAGGGTCAAGAGGCACTGATGCTAGTTTTAACCTTGCCTTTTAACCATTTTGGAATGGGGAGAATGTTTGGCAGGGGGTGGGCAGTCCTGTGGGGGAGACTGGAGCTCAGGTGAGCATCAGAAACAGAAACTCCTACCCCGATGGCTCTGGGAGCCTGCGAGGGCTCAGCCACACATAGCTGATCACTCCTGTCTTTCTGGAATCACTCCCTGAGTTGGATTTAATGGCACCCATTCGGCTTTTGGTTAGGTTCACCGTTTCTTCCTTCACTTGGCATTTTGTCTCTGTAGAACCCTTTTTTTTTAAACTATTATTTAGAATGTTTTCTTTTAATAGAATTCATTTTAACCTCACCAATGCTGAGTAGCATTGTAATGGCTATCAGCCAGGTTCTAGAAATAATATAATCGAATAGAAATGGATGCTATAATTTGGTCTTCAGAACTGAAACTGAAGAGTACACATGTAGTTGCTAACCTTACGAAGAATGGTGAGCAAGAAGGTGACCCTTACTTGGTGAAGAAATAACACTCATAGCATTAACCATCAATAAACTTCTCCAGTGAAATATTTATTTGGAGTGTTTCCAATGGAATATTTTCAATCAGACAGAAAAAAGAAAGCCTGGCCAAATTCTCTCTTTCACAGTCACTGACAGCCCCTTGCACCAAAGCATTCGAATGTTCCAAATCATTCCCACTAGTCAACAAGTGTAATCGGGCGTTACGGAAGGGTTGCCTGCACAGGGTGATGCGATGGCGTTTGGGTTTTGTGGAGATCTCTCTGGGCCTGGATGGAGGGTTCATGGGGAGGAAAGACAGGAGCAGGGAGGCTGGCTGGAGGTTATGGATAAACCCAGGCTTGAAGCCACCAAGACAGAATTGTGACAGCGACAATGATTCGGGACCAGGACGAGAGTGCAATGGTTGGAGCGCTCCTTCTTGGTTGTACAAGGGCAGGACCTCCAGCCTCTTGAAATACTGGGTTTCAGGTTCCCTTGCCTCATAGCCACGAAGAAACACTGAACTTCGGAATCCCTGTTTGCAAAAGCTAAGGGCCTTGGGGTAGGCTGCTTGTTATTCCTGACTTTCTTCCGCTCAGGAACGTAGAGGGTGAAAGCAGGGCCTGACTCTGCTATCACCTGCTCTCACAGTCTTCCCCCTTGGTCGCCCACATAGTCAAATAACCAAAGGTCCCATCCACCTCAGGGCTGCTCCAAGCTTATCGGAAGAGGAAGCCTAGGACCTCTGGCACAGCAGACAACCCCTCAGTGACGCTTGTCTCTGAGACTGATGTCTGTTTCTTTTGAAAGACCACAAGGCCAATGGAGTCTCTTTCTTGATCCACTAACCTGTGAGTTCATAGCCTGTAGCTCCCACTCTTCCTTTTTTTTTTTTTAAGGGTTGGCCTCAGCTGTCTTATTAAATATGGAAAACATCTGTGCTTGGGGTTTTAGCAAAAATCCCCACATCTGGAAAATATTGGTCAAGAGTCTAATTAACTATGTCAATGACAAATTGTTCTCACAGGAAGTATTTAGGACGAGTAGATAATTGGGATTTAATGCCCTTGGCCTCTGTCTTTGCCTTCTTGTTTACTTATCCTAGCAGGGGTGGGAGGGGGGGAAGGCTCCCACCCTGACCCTGCCACACTGGTGCAGGAAAGCCAGGCCCATGGATCAAGGGACTGCCCTAAAGCCACACAGCAGTGCCCCCTCGATGGAACCTCTGTCCACTCCACTTGGGGCTGACATTTCCTGCCGGGCCCATACGCTGTTTGAAGATAAAGCTCCAAGGAGAATATTTTGTTTTTCTTTCTTGGGCTTTTTGCCTCACCCTTCAAAGCCCTGGACCTCAGAGGAAATGGAGTCCCTGCCTCTCTCCCACCCCCAGCAGGATAGTACCAACTTCTGAGATAATGAAGCGTAATGTACTTTCGACACTGTGCTTCCTGCCCTCATGTGAGGAAATTTATAACCAATAAAGGGGTTTAAGAGGCCCTTTCCATCCCCATGAAGCTTCAGGAGCACCCTGCATCTCCTCATCCCTGACCCCCTTGGCCTCGGCAGAGGTCCTGATCCAAGATGGCTTCCCATTCTCCGACAGGGAGATCACCTTGGACAACAGGCCAAGGCCTCGCTTCAGTCTCATCAACCAGGAGCAAGACGGCAAACTAGGGCAAAACCAGCAAATACTAGAAACTTATATTTTAAAGTCCCTTTCTGGCCTGGGGCATTGAATGCTCCTTCCTTCAGGCACTTGAGGCCTCTTGCGTCTTCAAGTCCACTCCCGAGCAGGGTCCATCGGCTCTCTCTCAACCATAGTCCCCAGACCCGCCCACTACACCCACCCTCCACAGTCATCACTGAGGTCTTTCCCATCATCCTCTTTTGCCTGGACAATGGCAATGTCTTCCTCAATGGTTTCCTAGCTGCCACCCCGGCCCACTTCTATCCATTCTCTCCGCGGCGGCCAGGGTGCTCTCTGCTAATGGAAATCAAATAATTACCGCCCTTGGTGGCCTCCTGTCACAAGGACAATGCCTTAGTCCCTTGCTCAGTCTCAGGCTTGCCCCATCTCGCCAGTGTCCCTCTGCCCCACAAACAACCTGCTATCTCCTTCATAACTCTAACCACTGTCTGAAGTCACTTTCCATAGGCATCTGCTTGTTGTCTGTGAATACCCAAAGCTCTGTGACAGTAGCAAGATTGTCTCATTATGATGATGCAAGCAAGGCCCCTGGAGCACCAGAGTACAGGGGACAATCACTCTGGAGAGCCGGAATCTGCCCTGTGTGGCCACAAGCATAAGTGTCTCCTTAAGTTTTATGCCCTAGCTGCCTCACCTGCCTCACCCAATGCCCAGCCCCGTTCCTAGGGCCATATCCCCCATGCTCGGCACGTAGTAGCACCCAGTAAATGCTGACATTCTCTACGGTTAAAGGTCAAATGAATAGATTCAACATTCTCCATGGATGTAAAATTCACCCAACTTCCAAATTCTGTCCGATACACTCAGAGCCTCCCCCACTCTCCAATCCCACTGGCACTGCCTGGCCCAGACCGTCGTCCCCCCAGCGGCCCATACGCCCCTCCTCCTGCCCCGCGCTGTTGCCTGTTCCTCCAGGCTCCTCCCTCCCAGCTGATCCTCCCAAGAGCTTGTCACTGTCTTCCACACTCTGTCAAACGGATTGATCGTATCTGTTTCCAAAATGCAGGTCTCGTCACATCAACCCTCTGCTTAAAACGCTTCCAAGTTTCCCATTCCTTGTGCCTAGAGTCTAAGCTCTGCGGGCTGCCATGCGGAAGGCCCAGCAGGATCCAAGCCCTGCTAGTTTCTCTGCCTCTGTCTCTCTCCGCATCTTGCCCCGACTCTAAGCTCCAGACACTCCAGCCTTCTTAAGCTCTGAGCACCTGCTTGGCCATTCTAGCAGGGATTGCTTCCTCTGGGAAATCTCTAGCTCTCCCTGAGGTCCCCCCTCGAAGACCACCTCATCTGTGAAGCCTTTCCAGGTAAAGTTAATTTCCTTTCCTCTGGCCTCCTGGTGATGGGCAATTCTTCAGAGTCTTAGAGTTGAATCATACTCCTTTGGCGTTTCTATAAACCCTTACCTTCAGCTAACAATACCGACCTCCATGGGTGCATTCCTCCTCTCTGAGCCTGGGAGGGAGAGACAGAACAATTCATGAGCAGCAGTACGAGGAGGCGAACATTAGAACTCATCATTCTACTCTTGCGTTGACCTTGCATTGCCTTTAGAGCAGCGCTCCCCAAGGATGGGGGAGCGGACGGCACGAGGCGGCCACGCACGAAGGAGCTCTGCTCAGTGGCGCTGACTTAGCTGGGAGGCAGATTATCACTTCACTCAGTCCCAGTCATGACAATCACCACCGTGCCAAGGTACAGGAGACTGGGGCTGCGCATACACTGCCAAGACCCCTTTATAACACAGGGCAGGCCGCAAGCTCAACACCTTTTCTGGGTAGCAGAATCTGGCTTACATTAGAAAATCTTGCTTGGCTTTTCTTCTCTTTCTTTTTCTATTATCTTTAACTTATGCCAGCTGATATGGTTTTCCATTTAGAGAAGTAAATAAAGACGTGTTTTTTAAATGCACTTGTAAGAGGAAAAATGTGAGCTAGGTTAAAGAAACATGTTAAGTGACTAATAGTTCAGGTGGTTTACAGACGTGGCAAAAATTGGGAAGTAGCAAAAGATTCCTGCTCGCTTACCCTAGTTGAGGATTGCTGGGGGCAGCTGCCCAGCCCTTTTGCAGATAGGAGGAGCACTGTGTACAAATAAGGATGGGGGTAGGCACACACGACTTTCAGACTGGCCCCTGAAGACTCACGGGGGATCCCCAGGCCCTCCTCTCCCTAGTCAAACGGCTGCATGGCCCACCCAGGGCAGCCTCGATGTCCTTGGGAGATGCTAGGACCTTTATCTGCCGGGGTCTCTGACTGAGCACAGGACCGGAGGATCCCCATTCCTACCCCAAAAGATAGGAAGTTTCATATGACAGAAGGATAAACCTACACGGAGTTAAGACACAGATTTCAGGCTGCCCCTGAACAGTAGCTAGCATTATTAAGACTGAAGTCTGAGAAACAGAGTTTGAGACCAGGGGTCCAAGAATCAAGGAAAGCTAGATTTTTAAGTATCTGCCCTGTGGAGAATGATGTTTCCTGAAACAGACCCTGCCTGTTCTCTCCTTCCCCCTTCTCTCTTCCTTTCTTTTCCCTTCCCTTCCCTTCCCTTCCCTTTTCTTTTCTTTTTTCTTCTTTCTCTTCTTTTTTTTCTTTTCGTTCCTCCCTCCTTCCTTCTTTCCTTCTTTCTTTCCTGCAATCAGTGAAACTCTTAAAGTTCCAAAGAACTCTCTAGAACAGAGATGTTCTAGATTTTCTTTCTTCCTTCCTTTCTTCTGCCTCTCTTCCACTTCCTTCATTTATTCCTTTCTTTCTTTTTTCAGCAACAGAGTGATGATAAAAGCCATCATGGATCCCCAAAATATTGGCCCAAACCAAAGAAAGAGCAGGATTGCCACTCGGCTCAAGCTAGGGCCTCACATTTAGACTTTGACATGATCACCCAAGTAGTTTACACATAGAACATTGGCAGATCTGTGTGTGTTGATCAATTTGTTGCAAAAAAAAGAAAGACAAACCAAAAAATCTACACCAATTTGTTATATATAAACAGTGAAAATATACCAAACATTTTATGTAACGATCCATATTCAGAACGCACGGAACATGTCTGAGTATTTTATACACAGCACGGGACGGCTTTGGGGATGGTGCCTGCATGTTTGGTTCTGGCTCAATTCAATGAATTTGCACCGGCAGCTCTGGGTGCCGTGTCTTTGCTCTACCAGATTTACAGATGGCTTCGCAGGCTGCTTAACTCCTGCAGAATTCACTGGCACAAGTCTTTTCTCAAACCACTCCTGGGATGTGGCTCGTTGGGTGCCCTCTAGTGGCCAGTGCGCGTTCCAGTCTGTGTTTCTCTGATAACACAATGTTGGATCCGACAGACACAGATGGCCCTGCTTCATTTCTTCATAGGGCAACCCCCGCACCCGGGGAGTCTCTTGAAGAGGTGCCTCCCCTCACTGCCTGGATGGTTGATGATGCCCCAACTAAATCCCCATGATCCTCTGTGAATGCTGCCAGCCTCGCCCCACTCTCACTCCCTGAAGACGCCATGTTGTTCCATGTTTCTGGGTCGCCGTCCACATTCTCCAGTGGCAAAAGGCCTCACCATTAACCTGAGGAAAGAAGACAAGCATCATCTGAGGGCCCACCGTAGCCCAGGCATGGGGCACACGGCTGAATCACCACAGTATCAAGCGTGTGGTCACCGTTGTTCTGAAGTGGACAGAGGAGCAAACTCAAGCCCAGGGAGTTGGAATTACTGAAGGTCACACAAGGAGGAAAAACAGTGACAAAATAATTCAGTCTCAGCTGCCTTCCTGGATCTTTCTCCCTGATCATCTCAGGATGGTTTGTTAAGGGAAAAGGGAGGGAAACCACGTGGGCTGAGCCCAGTTCCGACCAGGCACTGGTATTAGGCACGGACGCATACCTGTTTCATTAACTTTTCATGACAGTAACATGTTCAGGGGTCATCCATCATTTCATTTATACGTCCATCTATTCATCGATCGAAAGCTATCCATTTTACATCCATCAAGTCCCAACGATTGTGTTAGGCATGAGGTACACGAAAAGGCAGGAACCCCAGTAAAGACTGATTTCTGGTCTCAAGGTCCTAACATTCATTGCAGGGCAGGAGACAGACAATTTGAACGCTCATATAGAGATCATCATGAGGCCCAATCATGGCACAGAAGAGGGCCTTGTAAGTCAGAATTGGCAGGGCAGGGAGGAAGGAATGGGGTAAGCAATTCCCTACAGCAGTGAGTAAGTTGAAAACAGTGCTAAGTTGTACTTCCTGAGACTTTTCTAGGCAGGATGCTCTGTGCACTGGGTTATGTAATTCTCACGACCCCTTTCTGGAAGGGTGCTATTCTGATCCCCCATGGCATCGACGAAGACCTTGAAGAATCCAGAGGTAAAATGACTTTCTCAGGGACATATGGTTTGTTTGTGGTGAAACCAAAATTTGAAATGGATTCACTGCCTGCAGAGACATGACTTTGAACCCCTGGGGTTGGGCCTCAGCCGAGGAGGATGGTAGATGGAGGTGGTCATGGGAGCCTTGAATTTGATAGGATTTTGACCTTGATCTGAATATAGTTGCAGAGTTAGTGGAGGATTTGGAGTAAGGAAATGTTATCAGACTTCATTTTTAAAAGATGGATGGGAGAGGTGGTCTGAAGAAAGGAAACCAATAGGAGGCAGGTTGCAATGATCCAGTTCAAAGACCAGGGGGAGGGACCACACTAGAATGTGCTGATTTGGAGAAGCTGCTGAGACACTCAAGTGGGCAGATCAGACAGGCTGCTGGGTGTGTGAGTCCAGAGTTAGGAAAAGAGGTGGGGTTGGTAATAAAGATTTGGGAGTTGTCAGAATGCAAATTCATGCCAAGACTGTGGGTAGGATGCCTCCAGGAGAATCAAGTTGAGAGGTGGGGAGAAGGACAGAGCAGGTTGCTGGGGGTTCTGGAAGCTGCGGAGAACACCAAGGAGCAGTGAGCCAGAGGTGTGGGGTGCTGCCGAGCCAAGGGACTCCAAGCTTCCAGAAGGAGGGAGCAGGGTGCACATGCCTCCTTGGGTCAGGACACATGGGGACAGAACATGTCCATGCTCCTTCTCTCTGACCCTGAGTTTAAGACTGAAAGGAGATCAAGGTTCAGGGAAGTTGTATTTGGTTCCCAGCAACTCACCCACCACGAATTTCAAAATCTCTCTCCATCTGGAATGCAGAAAATGATTTGCAGTCCTCAGACAGTTACAAGGGCACTGGGTTTTGCCAAGTCACATTATTTGACAGAAATGGGCCGTGAAATGCCTGCTAATTGCTACAAGATTTAACAGGGAGAGAAGGGCCGGAGCGGGAGGTGCCTTGTCAGACTCTCATGTGGGGAGTGAGGAGCCAGGCAGTAACAAGACATAATGGGCCTGCTTCTCTGAGCTCCGAATTACCAGGATCGTTTTGTCCCGGTGAAAGAAGGATGAAGCTTTTAAAAATGGGCAATTATGACATATTTTTTCATTGTTGTCGAGAAAGCTAAACCCCAATTATCCCAGCTCTTTTGGAGGGCTTTTCAAAAGGCACTCATGCCATTGTTGAGCTCATCATCTCCCTAGGCTCCAGGGAGAGGTTTATTTGCTCTAATAATCCCGGTTGATACCCTCTCGCCATACCTGACAAGTCCTTGCACTGTTCTCCCCACCTGTCCTGTTTCTGCCCTGGAGCTGGACCACAGGGCCCTTGAACCAATCAAAGCAAACAGTTTCTAAATAACCAGCCATGCTTCCGCCCCATCTGTAAAGGTACTGGAAGTGTTTGTAGCCTTACCACACGCCCCTCATCCTCTGATCTTCCAAAAGCCCTTCCTTGAATCATGTCATTCCCTGATCTAAAACCTTCAGTAACTCCCTACTGCCTAAAAAATCTTGCCCAAAGACTATTTGGGCGCCTGGGTGGCTCAGTGGGTTAAAGCCTCTGCCTTCGGCTCAGGTCATGATCTCAGGGTCCTGGGATCGAGGCCCGCATTGGGCTCTCTGCTCCGCAGGGAGCCTGCTTCCTCCTCTCTCTCTCTGCCTGCCTCTCTGCCTACTTGTGATCTCTCTATCTGTGTCAAATAAATAAATAAAAATCTTAAAAAATAAAAATAAATAAAAATGAAATATATTTTTTAAAAAAAGACTATTTCCTCTGGAATTTGATCCCCAGACTTCTTGTGCATTCTCATATTTTCCGCCTTCCATCATTCATGTGCTCATTCATTCATTCAACACACATATGGAGGAAGTTGTAGGTGCTGGGCACTGTAACGGGTGCTGGAGGGGTATGGGAGATCATCAAGGAAGTGGAAAGTCCTAAGATGGTTGGGAGGCTTTGTTGAGTGAGGGTGAAGGACTTTGGACACAGAGATGCACTCTCTGTCCCAGGACTGGCACAGGGAAGGCTGGCAGTGGCAGCCATGCAAGGTGACAACACCTAGACTGAGTGTTGAAGGAAGTGGTCACAGACTGGAGACATATTTAGGTGGTAGTCGCAGGAGGCTATGGGGAAATGAAGATGATGCTCAGGCTTCAAGTTTGGACAGTTGGGTGGAAAGTGGTACAGTTTCTAGGACAGGAACCCAGGAGAAGAAATGGATTTGACACACAGGGGAGTGAGCTTCTTTGGGAAATCACGGACCATGAAGATCCTGCAGATAGCCAAGGGGAGTACCCGGTGGGTAGTTGTGGATGGAAATCTGGAGCACAGTGAGGGGTCCAGGCTGGAAAGGGAGAGACGTGGGGACAGTCATCTCAGAGATGGACACCATAGCCCTGGTTATGAACAAGGCCACATGGGGAGATAGTTCTGGATGAACAGCCACGGGGTAGACCAACCATCAAGGGGCCATATGGAGGAAGATCAGACTGTAGAGGAAAAGCCAGCTCATGTATGAGCCCTCTGCCTTGAAAGTGAACACCTGTGCTTTCCCCAGTGGGGACAGGCACTGAGAAGTGCTGAGGAGGGGCTAGGCAGCCTTAGAAAATTGGGGCATGATTTGCAGCCAAAGTAGTTCTAATTTCTGTGATGCTTCTTCCCCTCTCTTGCATAACACAGAAGTGGCTGGTTGTTATCACGAGTTTCTGGGAGGGAGTCTCTATGTCCTCAGAGTTTCCTGAGTGATAGCAGTGTCTTTCTTATAGTCCTCAGATCACACCTGCTCTTGTGCTAAAGAGCCCTGGGTGGTTTATGCTAATGAGAGGACCACAGGATAGGGCTGGCCGCATCCAGAGACCATCCACGTGACAAGAGGGTTGGGCCTTGAGCCACATGATATCAGCCTGGCCTCTGGGGAGAAGAGGGAAGCTGCAGGTTGAGTCTTACGGCCAAGGATTAAATCCATCATGCCTGTGTCATGAGACCCCAGTAAAATCTACGGACACTGAGGCTTAAATGAACTTCCCTGTTTGGCAATAGAGTGTTGTCACACATTGATGGGCTGGGAGGGTAACGCCTCCCGACTCCTCAGGGAGAGGACACAGAAGCTTCACACTTGGGACCCTTCCAGACTTTGCTTTGTGTGTCTCTTCCTTTGGCTGGTTCTGATTTACATCCTTTATAATAAAACTGTAATCATAAATACAGGGCTTTTATGAGTTCTATGAGTCATCTAGTGAATTACCAAACTTGAGGGAGTAGTGGAAACTCCTAGATCTGAAGCAAGCTGGTCAGAAGCGCAGGCAGACCGGGGCTCCCCAGATTGGTGGCCAGGGTCTGAAGCGAGGGCAGTCTTATGACGTTTGGCCCAGTTCTGGGTAGTTGGTGTGCAAAGTCACTACACACCCATTCTCAGTAGTTATATAAGTTTCCAAGGAGAAGCATTAGCATTGACAAGTCCTTCCTTTGTGCTAAGTTTCTCACTTCATCTTAGATACAGAGCTCTGAGGGCAGTGCTAAGTATTTTCATCCATGTGTTACAGACAAGGGGAAGAAGCCTAAAGTTACCAATCTTGCCCGAGATCACGCATGCACCTAGGAAATGGGGGAGACAGAATTAAACCCAAGCAACCCAAACCTTTGCTCTTAACCACTCTACAAACATTCCCCCAGCAGGCTACTCACCTTCGCATCTGATCTGGAAGATCTAGAAGAGTGGTGGAAATGAGTTAATTTATCAGCTAACTTATTATATCATATTTATTGAATGCCCACTGTATGCCAGGCATGGTGAGATCATCAATGAATAAAATGATGACCTCTGGTTTTGTGGAGCTTGTGTGTGTGTGTGTGTGTGTGTGTGTGTGTGTGTGTGTGTGTGTGTACCTGTGCATGCATGCAGGGGGCTATATAAGGACTTTTGTTTATACTCTGAATGAGATGGGAGCTATCACATGCTTTTGAGTAGGGAAGGGAAAGATGATCCAATTTACATTGTAAAAGGATCACTCTGGCTGCTGTGTTGAAAACAGTCTTGTGGGAGCAAGGGTAGAATCAAAGAGACATGTTAGAAAATGAACAAAATCCATCCAGGTCAAATTCAATGATGGCCTGGGACAAAGACAAGAGTGGAAAGAAGGGAAGGGATCCAGTTCTGGGAAAATGTTCAGGGTAGAAACATGATAGACTGGACTGGGGTGTGACAGAGAGGAAGGAGTTCAGAATGACTGCTTAGTTTGGGGCTGAGCAACTGTAAGGCTGCTGTCAACAGGGATGGAAGAGCTTCTGAGGGGAACAGTGTGGGGTGGGAGGTAGAGAGGAGAGGTGGTGGTCCAGGTCGACAGCTGAGTTGGCAATAGAGGAGAGGTGGTGGTCCAGGTCGACAGCTGAGTTGGCAATGCCTCTCTGACATCCAAGAGGCAAGGTCAAGTGGGTGGTGAAAATAAGTAGGTAGGGTTAAGGAGAGAAGTCTGACTGGAGGTAGAATGTGGTGGTCATCAGAATATTGCTGCTCTGTGAAGATGAGATCGTCAAGGAAATGAACAGAATCAGAGAAGGGGAACGAATCGAAGACAGAGGCTGGAGCAACTCCACACTGAGTGGTCAGGAAGAAAAGAAAAGAACCAGCAGCTGAGACTGAGACATGACTGGTGTCATGGAGGAAAACCAGGAGAGCAGAATGTCCTGGCCATCGGGAAGAATCTACCTCCACAGGGAGGTCCGGTGTCTGAGAGGCCGGGAGAGAGGAGGGGCTGAAGACGGACCGTTAGATTCAGCATGTGGAAGACGTCGGTGTCCTTGGCAAGAGCAGTTTCGATGGCACAGAGATGAATGTCTGATGGGAATTCAAGGAAAATAGGGGACACGCGTGAGACTGAATACAAAGAGTTCTCAAGAAATGCTTAAATGGAACAGTAGCCAACAGGGAAAGTGGACTTAGAGAAGTTTCTCAGGGACTTTGGGTTTAAATTACTCAGGAAAAAATAATGACGATTCTAAGGTTCATCTATGGCCCACAAGTTGAAGTGGCCCCTTCTAGAAGTTTTGCTCAACTTCAGGTCCATCAGGACATCCTGGGGCAATTCCACATCATCCCAGAAATCAGGGTGGAGATGGAACGAGGGGGACAATGTGCCAGGTGCTGGAGCTGGAAGATCTTCAGGGAAGTGCAAGGTTAAATGCAACTTTAGTTCAAGGATGGTAAGTGTCCTCTCCTTTGGTTGCTTCTGTAGTTTGTTGTCAGGGCTGTTTTACTGTTGTTTTTCCCCATTTCACAGGGAGTTCTGGCTGCCTGAGCTGAGACACCATGGATGTCTTGAATTGACCAGCATAATTTCGTTCCCAACCTCTGGGGCCATTCCAACATGTCCAAAGAG
The DNA here is from genome assembly GCA_002007465.1 of Ailurus styani. Lineage (NCBI taxonomy): Eukaryota > Metazoa > Chordata > Mammalia > Carnivora > Ailuridae > Ailurus > Ailurus styani. Next base: position 1,568,320 of record LNAC01000017.1, read on the forward strand.
TTGTTGAAAAGACTCTTTATCACATACCTTTTTTCCTCTAAACTCTGAGTGTTGCTGCTGGGCTAAGGGGGAACTTGAGCAGGCTCCTCCCCTTTCTGAATGTCAGTTTCCTCAGGAAATGAGGGAACTCAACTTCACATGGTGATTGTGTGGCCACCCAGCATATGAAGATGTCTGGTACAAAGTGTGCAAATAGTAGGTGCTTGAACAATATTGCTTGAATATGAGATCAGGGGAGTTCCAACCATAAGCTGTTACAGAGCCCTGCCAAGCCCTGGGCCCTGTGCTGGGAGGAATCAGGTGAGCAGGGAGGGATGGCAGTGGGCTGTGGAGGCCCAAGGCAGGGTTCTGCTGAGGCTATCAGGGAAGCCCCCCCTTTGGGGAGCAACATTATAATCTGAGTCTTGAAAGATGAGTAGAAAAGCACAAGGTGGGCGCCTGGGTGGCTCAGTGGGTTAAAGCCTCTGCTTTCGGCCCAGGTCATGATCTCAGGGTCCTGGGATCGAGGCCCACATCGGGCTCTCTGCTCCGCAGGGAGCCTGCTTCCCCCTCTCTCTCTCTGCCTGCCTCTCTGCCTCCTTGTGATCTCTCTCCCGCTGTGAAATAAATAAATAAAATCTTTAAAAAA
>LNAC01000017.1:1569006-1648865 GCA_002007465.1 Ailurus styani
TTTAAAAAAAAAAAAAAAAAAAAAAGAAAAGCACAAGGTGCAGGGAGAAGCAAGAGGAGAGGCCTCCAGACAGAAGGAAGGGAGTTCTGTGACTCCACAGTGGAGTTATCAAGCTCAACCAAAGCCACCGGGAATAGTTACTGCTTTCTTCCATCTTCCTACCCTATTCTTTATCTTAGCTTTTCCTAATCCTCCAGAATTAGAAGGTTTAAACATTGCTTCTTCAGAGAGATCTTCCCTTGATCATCTTCTAATTCAACCTTCTGCTTTTTATCCCTTCCCATCAGCCTCTTTTCTTTCTACTACTTACCACAATTCACTGTTAGATATTCATTTGTTTGCTTGAAACTGTAAGCTCTGGTATGGAGCTTTGTGGGGAAAATCCCAACACCCGCCCCAACCACATCTGTCATCTTAGAGAAGTCATTGTACCTCTCTGGGCCTTAATTTTTTCACGTGAAAATTGAGGTAAAAGTTACACCTACCTCATCAGGTTGTTATAAAGACCCAATGAGAGAAGTCATCAGAGCACTTAGGACTGCTCCTAGAATCACATAGGATTAATTGTTTAATAAACGTTAGCTATTTTATCACTCTTCACAAAGTCTCCACAGGCAGACGTCAAGCTCTATGAAGGCAGGGACCTTGTCTGATTTGTAGGCACTCGATATTTCTTGAATGAATACATTTATGCACAAAATTGGGCTGACCCAAATCAGCTCTAAAATTTGACTCATGGATGACATAAATGGGCTTGTCTTTCTCTGCACGTTTCTATGTAGTAGATTCGTCGTCTACTGTTTTCACTGAAGTCCTAGTTCTCTTGGGAAAGTCAGGCTTCTTGCATTCAACCATAAATCAACAATGTGACATCTGAAACCAGACGGCAGTTCCGTGAAGCCTTGAGCCTTTTACATCTTATCTTATTTTGAGTGTCATTATTTGTGACTCTCTTTAATGGTGAAGCAACAGCTGTAAAAAGATTGGCCAAGCTCATTTTGAAGAAATGGTCGCTTGGAATGGGTGATTCATATCTGATATGGAGTCTCAATCAGATTAGCTTTTCTCCAGAAATAGCAGTACCTAGTCATTGGACTCAATGCATTATAGTTGCAAAATGCAATACATTGTAGGTCACCTGGCACAGCAGTCTTATTGGACAGATGAACCAAGGCTGCCGAAGGGGAAGCAATTTGTCTGAGGTCAGGCCATGAGTTAGGGCTGAACAGGGACCCTCCCCAGGCTCCAGAAACTCAGGCTGAAACGGAACGAGATCAGATGGCCCAAGAAAGAGAAGATTTGCCTCTGCTTCTCATCGCCAGAAGGAGTAGGTCCTTTCGTGCTCATATTTGTCATTAATTTTAAATTCCACAAGTAATACACGTATATTGCTTCCATCAAAATACTTTTAAATTATAAAGCTGACATTCCCTCTGCCCACCATGCTTAAACGCTCTCCCCTCCGAGTCCCCAAAGGTGTCCACTGTTGTTGATTTGATGTGTTTTCTTCCAAAAACTCCTCTGCCTCATTACACACACCTGTGTGAGTAGCCATAAGAATAAACTGGTATTGTTTAGTGTGACGATTTCACGTGAGTAGCACCATACCGTACCCTGTGTTATTCTGAAAGTGGGTCTTTCTGCCTCCACGCTGTGACCTTGAGTCCTTTCCATATGACTGCATGTGCATGTTCCTTTCTTTTTAACTGACACATTGTATTCAACCGTGCGGGTGCCTTGTAACGATCTGTTCCCTTATGGGAGGAGATTTAGGTCATCCTAGGTTTCTTCCCCTGTAAGCAATGCCACCATTTAAATTCTGATGTCTGCCTCTTGGTGCACACAAGAGAGGGTTTCTCTAGGCAAGGATACCACGTGGAGCGTTGCTGGTCATAGAATGTGCTCGTTTTTAGCTTTCCTGGAGGCTGTCAGATTGTTCTCCAGAGGAGCTGTTAGAATATACACTCCCGCCCCTAATTTCCAGGAGTACTTGTTTCTCCACATGCTCACCAACACGCGCAGTGTCAAATTCCCATCTGATGAGAACAACCGCTTCCTTGATTTATACTTTCCCAGCTGCTGAGGAGGCTGGGCATCCTATTGTGCTTCTCATATGTATCGCCTTGTGTGTGAATTGCTTGTTAATATCATTTGCACATTTTTCTATTGCTTATTTGACTTTTCTCCCAACCCTGCTTAGAAAGAAATTAAAACACTTAAGCCCTGCTGAAATTTGACATGAATCATAGCCCAGAAATCTCAGGCTGCATAAGAGAATGATTTGAAATGTTGTTTTTAAAGGGTGGGGTGATGAGGCTCAATAGGGAGATGAGGATGACAAGCAGATCCAAAATGAAAATAATCCTCATGGAGACCAGGGGGCAGAATGCAGAGGGTGGGGAGGTCTTGAGTCAAATCTGCAAATCCTTTGCTGATAACCTAGTGCTGGGACACTGAGGGCACACTGCACAGGAACATGCGGGGACGGGTGGAAGCCCTTGTCCATAGAACCAGTCGAAAATATTTTATTAGTAATTTTTATAATGACGACATCTTAAAATGATACTGTGCTGGATAATTAGGCTAAATAAAATGTATTACTAAAATTAATTGTACCTCTTTCTTTTTGTTTAATGTAGCCACTAGAAAATTAGAAATTATTTATGTGGGTCACATGGTATACTTCTTGGATGGTGCTGTGAGATGGGGACTGTGAAGTTTCTGGTCCCTGCACTTCAATCAAAAACGCCATGTATCCCTTCCCCATCTGGCCCTGACTGACCTTACAGGGCTGTACAGGCAGGAGTCCAAACTCACGCATTGCTTCTTTAGTGGAAACTCCAGTATTTATAAGGGTGACACAGTCCACGGCCGGGCCCTGCCGTGGAGAGTTGAGCCGTCGCCTCGTCCAGGGTTCATCGGAAAGCGGTTTCAGTTAGAACCGTGGGCCGGATCTTTTCAGCCGCTGCTCTCGGGACCGTCCTTTGCCAGACTTTCCGTGCAAAGGAGCAGGAGGCGTCACCTCTCTCATCACCACTGGCCTCGGAGATGCCTCATCATGCTTCTTGCTATTAAACTGTCATCACCCAGATTGTCGAGTTTTATTTATCAAGCGTAATGGTTTGGGACTCCACCAGTTTATCAATGAGGATTCTTACAAGGCGCAGAAAACACAACTCAAAATGGCTTAGGGAAGAAAAGATTAAAAGGAGGAGGGATGTTTATGGGCTCCGGGATTATTTTTCTGGGGCTGCCCTAAGAAATGGAACCTCTCACAGCTCCAGGGGCTGGAAGTCCAAAACCAAGGTGTCTGTAGGGCCACCCTCTCCCCACCCCTCGGATGCTCCAAGGGAAAATTGTCTCCATGCCCCTCCTCTCCACTTTCGGCAGTCCAGGATCTCCTTGGGGGTGGGGTGGGGGTCACTTCTATCTCCGCCTTCGCCTTCACGTGGCCTTCGTCACTGTGTCTCTGTGTGTTTCTGTTTCTTATAAGAACACTCTCCTTGGACTTAGGTCCCACCCTCCTCCGGTATGAGCTCATCTCCATCCTTCCCTTAATTGCACCTGCAAAGACACTATTTGCAAATCAGCCTACATTCTGAGGTTCAAGGTGAACATGCATGGTGTGGGGCCGGTGTCACCATGCAAAATCCTTTACAACTCTGTTCACTGCAAGATCCGGGATAAACTGGCAGGGGCAGGGCTCACCTTCTCTGTGCCCGTGTGCTCAGCCTGCTTCCTTGCAGGCATTACTATCGCTCACAGGCTCCACAGGGTGGCAAGAAGGCAGCCCCAGACTTCAGTGCTATCTGGTTCAAGTCCGAGAGCAAAGAGAATTTTCGTGAAAGATGAGTAGAAAATCCTCCACGGGAGGGAGCAGTCCACACAAACTCACAGAGCTATGATGGATTGGCGCTTCAGCCTGAGTGTGAGCTTCAGGGGACTTGCTGCCCCCAGACAGGAATGATGCTCAAAGGAGACCCAGGAGCTGGAGGCAGGAGGGGAAGAAATGTTTGCTGCAGTTGCAGACCCTAAGTATTCACCGTGACCAGGCTCAGTAACAAACTCTCCATCGTTTCTTCCTTGTGCCTTTCTTTCCCCTGATACAAACGTTTATTAAGTACCAAGTACTTGCAACGGTCAGGGACTGGAAAAGCTATGTGACAGGGGCTCTGCATGCAGGCTGGCCAGCAGTGTCAAAGGGATGTCATTAGTGCTGTGGTCCAGGAAAGCAGGCTGAGTGGGAATCCACAGGAAGAAAGAAAACTCTTTTTGGGGATTTCAGAAGACTTCTTCAGACAGATGGGCTGGGTGTTACGGGAAGAGGGTCCGCCTGGCAGAGAATGTCAGCAATGGCAGGAAGGGGTGGGGCTGCCCAGGCACTAGGGGGCCCTGCAGCCCTGGGACACTGTAAGCCGGCAGCGCAGCTGATGGGGGACAGGAGACGAGAGCCATGCCTGGGCCGGGCTGTGCCAAGGTGGGCCTGTGCCTTGGAAAGTTCACTCTGGAAAAGTTTACCGGGGAGAAACGAGGCAAGGAGACCAGGGAGGAGGTTGTTGGAGATGAACACAGTCAGGCTTTCACTGAGACAATTACGGCAGTCACGGGTAAGATCAAGTGGAGACACATAAGAACAACTGGATTTGAGAATATTGTTGGAGCAGAAAGGGTAGGCTTAGGCCTGTGTGGTGGATTTGATATGGGAGTGGGGCAAGGGTCAGGAGGGAATTAAGGATGAGGACAATTTTCACACCGGGACGCTGGGTGTCTAAGCCTGGGAACATGGAGGGGGAAGAGATATGGGGTGAAGATGGAAAATCTGGGTTTGAACACAGACCAAGGTCAAGGTCCCTGAGGGGCATCCGGGTGGAGGGTTGTCCGGCCTTTGGAAACACCAGCATATTGGACTGTGGATGGAAAGAATGGAAGGCTTCCAGGGCTTAGCTGGAGCTGGAGTGTGAAAGAAAGGGCAGAAATGGGGAACAGACGTGTAATGTGGACTTCAGGGTCTCAGAGCAAGACGGACTTCACAGAAGTGGCCAGGAGGTGGACACACTGAGCTTGCTGGAGTTCTCGGCTAAGAGACAGAGCCTGGCAGGGCAGCCAGGCTGGCTGCTTGGATGGGCACAGATCAGACTCCTCCCTGCAGTGAAACACACACATGGGAAGAGGCGGGGCCTTGGTTCAGCGTGGCTGCGGAGCTCCTCCTGTCATTCAGCATCAAGGCCGCAGAGGCCCCATCTGCTCTTGCTTACCTGACTGCCAACACCCCCATCGTCTCTTCATCCAGGCTGCCAAGGTTCTAGAAGAGGGAGAGACCAAACAGTGCTCCCCTCTACCCGCAGGCTGTGCTCCCGAGGGGCCCCAGGCTGACTTAGGTCAGGGGGCCATCATCCCTCCTGTTCCCCATGCCAAGGACACTCAGAGGGCCCCCTGTAGCTTGGCCACCGCCTAACAGTTTCAGAACAATCTGCAAGTGCAGGGGCCACAGAAAGGCCATCACCAACATCCTCGGCTGGCTCTAGCACCCACGTGGATGATTCCCAGGATATGAGGACTCCAGAAATCACTGGCTGGCACATAGCTGCTGTCCACCATCATCTGTACACCTGCCCACAGCTCCCTCTGGGGAGTCATAACTTCTCCTTTTCCATCTTCAGATCTCCCGCAAGTGCTTCTCATCCACACGATCTAACGATGGCACCCGAATCCAAAAGAAGTCATTCCTAGGCTGTAGCCCTATAGGTACAGAGGAGAGCTAAGGAGGGCAGGATGGTCCTAAGTATTAACAGACAAAACGCATCACACACATTAGGTAGGAGTGAAACCCTTCCCAAAGGTCCTACCTCCTAACATCATCACACTGGGGATTAAATATCAACATAATGAAATTTGATGGGACATACACATTCACTCCACAGAACCCCCCCCCCACCAAATCTCACTAGCTTACAGCCACAGACATTTATGTTTTGTGCTCATGGGTCTTTGGGTTGCCTGGGGGCCAGCTCTGCTGGGCTCCTGGGGCTCCAGATTGCAGGTTGGATTGATGCCTCCTCCACAGTGCTCCTCATCTGGGGCCGCTGGCTTCTTTGGCTCTCTCAACTAAATAAAATCTTTAAAAAGATATTTTATGAAAAGTTTTAGGTTAATAATAAAGCTAGATTCTCCTATATGCTTCAGTACTCAATATGTTGTGATAGGTCATTTGAAGTGTGGGAAGAAAATTTGGCCTCACACAGATATCGAAAAGGACAGAAAAGGAAAATGGAGGAACATTTCAATTGCTTTTCCAAACATTAATGGATGTTCTTTGATAACTACATTAAAGGTGTACAAGTGATAGTTTCTGAAAGGTTCATTTCAGGCTGGAATCCAAAACTATACCATCAGACTTTCCATCTTCTGTTGTACTAAAAACTAAACCAAAACTAAAAACTAAACTAAAGATTTTATTTTTAAGTAATCTCTACACCCAATGTGAGGCTCGAACTCACAACAGTAAGACCAAGGGTCCCATGCTCCACCAACTTGAGCCAGCCAGGAACCCCAGGCCCTTTGGCATTTTAATGGATCTTTTACCAACACAGGATTTTGTATTGGTTCGCTGAGTCATATGGGTCATCCAAAATGCTGACCCATCTCCTTATACAATATCAAACTACCACATTCGTTAATATCCCTGTGGATCTCATTGGAAATGTTTAAGTACTGAGAAGATGTCAAGCTCACACTGATACATACAAGTTTTCGATATTTTAATTTTTGTTTTAAAGTTTGAATTTTTTTAAAGATTTTATTTATTTGTCAGAGAGAGAGGAGAAAGCACAAGCAGGGGGAGCAGCAGGGAGAGGGAGAAGCAGGCTCCCTACTCAGTAAGGAGCCCTATGCGGGACTTGATCCCAGGACCCCGGGGATCATGAGCTGAGCCAAAGGCAGACTCTTAACCAATTGAACCAGAGAAACTTAAAGCTTGAATTTTATCATTGGCAAAAAAATGTGTTGTTTTCCTTGAAGTAACAAGCTCACTTCAATCATTTGAGATGTTTGCCAAATACCTGAGTCTGAATAATCAGTTTTTCTGCCAGTCATTCTTTAAAATGAAAAGAGAGCTCCATGAGAAACAGGTAGCTTATCAGTTCGCCAGTTCATCCTGAAAGTGCTCTTCTGGAGACAATCATCACACTTAGTAGGCAACAAACGTACTCTGTGCACCCTTCCCACTATCATACAGAGTGGTAAAAATATGTGTGCTCAGAAGTTGACATTTAATACAATAATTTTTTTCTGTTTTATGAAGGACATACTTTTTTATTTTTTTATTTTTTTAATGTTTTTAATTAACATAGAATGTATTATTTGTTTCGGGGTACAGGTCCATGATTCATCAGTCTTACACAATTCACAGTGCTCATCATAGCACATAACCTCCCCAATGTCCATCACCCAGCCACTCCATCCCTGCCACCCTCCACCCCTCCAGCAACCCTCAGTTTATTTCCTGAAGGATATTCTTTTTTTTTTAATTTATTTTTTTTAATTTTTTTCCTGAAGGATATTCTTAAGTAACACTGGCATTTTATTTTGATTTTGAGTGTGTGGCAGTGAAAAATTCAAAACTAATTCGTACAATGTGGTGCCACTGCCTTGATTTTCGCCAGTAGTCTTACCCCTTGTCTTAGGGTTCTCCAAGAAACAAAACAAATGTAATGTGTCTAGAGAAAGAAAGAGAAAGAGTTTATACACACACACACACACATACACACACGCACACACACGCACACACACACACACACATATATATGGAATTGGCTTACATGATTATGGAGGCTGGCAAGTCTGAAATCTCCAGGGTGGGCTGGCAGGCTGGAGACCCAAGAGAGTTGATGCTGCAATTCAAGTTCAAGTCCAAAGCTGTAGTATCAGGAGCTGTTGATGTTGCAGATAAGATCCAAATGTCTGCTAAAGAATCCTCTCTCTTGCTCAGGAGGGTCTGGTCTTGTTTTTTTTGTTCCATTTAGCCCTTCAACTGATTGGACAAGGCCCACCCACAGTATGGCTAGCAATCCGCTTTAGTCAAAGTTCACCTATTTAAATATTAATCTTATCCAAAATACCCTCACAGAAACATTGAAATAATTTTTGACCCAATGTCTGGGCACCCTGTGGCCCAGCCAAGTTGACATATAAAACTAACCATCATACCCACCATTGCTTTTGCTCCATCGGTGCAAATGTCAACATGGCGAAAAGGGCAATGTCTTTGTGTTATTATGAAGATAGTTTTGACCCTGTGGCCCCTGAAAGGGCCTCAGTGATTCTCAGGAGTTCTCAGACTATACTAAAGAACACCTGTCCTATGGAGAAATCCACTGTTTAGCACACACAGAGCTTCATTCAGCATCTTAGAGTGTTTTCCCAAATAGGAATGGGCTGCCAAGCCCAGACATGCCCAGACATGTCACAAAACAACGAGATACCACTACACACCTATTCCAATGGCCAAAATCCAGAACACCATCAACACCAAAAGCTGGTGAGGATGTGGAATAATAGGAACCCTCGTACATGGCTGGTGGGAATGCAAAATGATAGAGTCACCGCTCAAGACAACGTGATGGTGTCTTACTAAACTGAATATAGGTCTACCGTGCCATTCGGCAGTCATGCTCCTTGGTTCTTATGCAAAACAGTCAAAAACTTATGTCCACACAAAAACCTGCACATGGATGTTTATAGCAGCTCTATTCAAAATTGCCAAAATTGGCAAGCAACCAAGACGTCCTTCAGTAGATGAATGGGTATAGAAATGGAGGTACCTTCAAGACAATGGAATATTATTCAGTGCTAAAAAGAAATGAGCCATGTTTCCTCCATCAAACATGAAAGAAACTTAAATACACTTAAATTTAAAAGTGAAAGAAGCCAATTTGAAAAGCCTCTGTACTGTACGATCCCGGCCATGTGACATTCCAGAAAAGGCAAAACTATGGAGACAGTAAGAAGATCAGTGGTTTCCAGGAGTTGGGGACGAGGGGAGGGATGAATTGGCAGAGCACAGAGGATTTATAGGGCAGCAAAAATATTCTGTGTGATATTATAGATGGTAAACTGTAGACTTTGGGTCATTACGATGTGTCTGTGGAGATTCATCCGTGGTGAAAAATGTCCAACTCTGGCGAGTGACATTGATAATAGGGGAGTCCACTGGTGTGCGAGGACAGGAGATTTGTGGTAAGTCTCTGTACCTCCCTCTCAATTTGTTTGCAAATCTAAAACTGCTCTAAAAGAGAGTCTCTAAAAAAAAAAAAGAATTAGAGGACTATTTTCACAATGTAGACTGATTAATAAATTTAGGTTTTATCAGATCTAGGGTGGGATGGGATTTGGGGTCAGAGTATAATCAGAAGAGAGAGGGTGTTGTGAATAACTTTGGAGAGATTTGGAAAAAATTGTTTCAGAGGAAATGAGTGAGAAAATGGGGCCTTGGCCAGAGCATGAAAACCAAGGAAAAGCATAAAAGAGGCCTTGTCATGGACAGGCATGGAGACGGCTTCTGCATGAGGTTGACACTATCTGCCATTTGTGGGGGTGGGCTCCCCCTTTATCCTGGAGGTGATGAGGCCCGTCCAGGGGTCTTTGAGGAAGGGGGTGAGCTGGCAAAATGTGGTAAAAGTAAACTAGGGTGCCTAGGGCTGTAGAGTCAGAGAACTGAAACAGAGCCCAGGAAACCTCATAAGTTGGGATCATTGCCAGAGACCTGGGGGAGCAACTGGGGGAGGAAGGAAGAGCACTGTACCTGCCCAGGGCTTGTCCCCAGAGCACAGTGGATGAAGATCCTGGTGGAAGCCAGTCGCCAAGAGGTGGGGAGACCCTGAGGGGGGTGGGCAAGGAACTGGAAGAGTGAACCAAGAGGTCTCTCTCCTTGCTTCCTTAATGCTGGAAGAGGACGTCTCCAAAGCCAAAGGAATGGAAACTCAAAGGCTCCCTACTACCATTTTGATTAAGTACATTTTTAAAACACTTTTTGCAGGGGTGGTGAGAGTGGGGGATGGGAGGAGAATTGGATGGAGACCTGGGTTCTCCTAATCCTCCCAAGGAGCAATCCTCCTGAGGCCACAATGAGCTTCTCCATCATTTGGCAAATGGGATGACTTCGGTTTTCGGAACTTTGATATTTCGTAACTAAGCCAACTTGGAGGCACCATTTACAGAAGTCTGGGCAGCAGGAGACAAAGAGCTTCAGCCTTGCTTTTTTTTCATATTGGACACCCCCGATCCATGTGCCTTAAAAAAAAAAAAAGGCTAATGTGGACACAGAAACTAACAAGGGCCCGGTTTACTGTCAGGACCACCTCCTCTGAGCACCTAGTAAGCCCAGGGAAGGGAAGGTCTGATGAGGGTGCCTGGCCACTGCCCATTTGGCAAGAACAGAACTAATTAATTGCAGAGGCAATCAAATGAGTGTTTTCATACGAAGGACACAACACACTTGTAATCTCTGGGACATCTCATAGGAGAGTTTTGGTGTTTCCTGGTCATGTTACTTCTGCCTTGTTAGAAGTTATTCCCATCCGTCCCATGAAATTGGAACCTATCAGACAGAGTGGCATCAAACAAAGGGGCATGTGCCCAGGGTCCTGTCCACCTCTCAGAAGACAGGGTTGCCAAGTTTCCCTGCTACAACCATTTACCACTGGATGCATTGTCCCTAGAAGATCCCATGAAGGACTCTGCTTTCCAAATTCGGCGCAGGCCTGGGAGCTTTCTGAGAACTCTCTAGAAGGAGGTCAAATATCCCAGCCTGGTATGGTTTAACATAATTGACTCTCTTTGCTCGATGCCTGATTTTTCCAACTACATCAAGAAAAATGGGTTTCATCTAATCCATGATTATAAAGGCATGAGTTCCGCCACCCCCAAAAAAGGATGTTAGAGAAAAATTGGTTCATTGATTAAAAGATGTCTTTAGTTAAGACCATGTAATAATAAAGGTATTAACAATAATAACGGTGAAGCCAATACTATTGGTTACCATTTTTTCAATAGCCATAAGGTCCCAGCCACATACAACTTCAAGTTGTAAAACAACCTTGTAACACGGGGTATCATTATCCACCATTTTATAGACAAAAAACCCCAACTCACAGAGAAGATCTGGCTTGCCAGTGTTGCATGGCTTGTGTGTGGCGAGGCCCAGATTCAGACCCACCTTCTGCTAATGAATGGAGCTGACTAGGATGACGTCTGTCTAGTTATTTCTTCCCAGCTGGGTCTGTGCAGAAATGGAAAGGAATTCCTGACTTTGCTTTGAGCTCACTTAGGGGACTGGTGCGACCCTTCCCTCGTGGAGCTTCACGGGCCTCCAGCATCAGATGAGTTGCAAGAATGTTCTCTAACCTCTGTCCCTGCTGGGCCGATGCAGGATTTGGGAGTTTGGGCATTACAGAACAACATTTTTTAAAAAAAGATTTTATTTATTTATTTGAGAGAGAGGGAGAGAGAGCACGAGAGGGGAGAAGGTCAGAGGGAGAAGCAGACTCCCCATGGAGCTGGGAGCCTGATGCGTACTCGATCCAGGGACCCCAGGATCCTGACCTGAGCCGAAGGTAGTCGCTTAACCAACTGAGCCACCCAGTGCCTGATTTTATTTATTTATTTGAGAGAGAGAGAACAGAGGGAGAGTGAAAGGGAGAAGCAGGCTCCCTGCTCAACAGAGAACCCGATGTGGGACTCGATCCCAGAACACTGAGATCATGACCTGAGCTGAAGGCAGACGTTTAACTGACTGAGCCACCCAAGTGCCCACAGAACAGCAATTTGGGTCTTTTGGAATCATGTTAATTCTTACCAACCTCAGGCTTCTGTGGTTAAATACAGAGTGCAATCATAATAATAATGACAACAATACATTTTGGTAACATAGTTAAGAGCCCAAGCTCCGAAATCAGACAGACCTGGGTTCAAATTCTAGCTTTTTTTTTTTTTTTAACCTGTGTCTGTAATCTCAGAGATGCCAACCAGCCTCCCGAACCTCCTTTTTCCTCTGGAGAATGGGGATAAAATTACCAGCCACATTCAAGTTTCATAAGATAACCTAGCAAGTGTCTGGCCCATAACCAGAGCTCACATTATTGTTACATTTCTTCCTTAATACAGTCAGTGACAGGTAGCACTTCTCTTGGGACTGTCTTGGTAAACTGGGGACAAATCTCATCCTGTCACGGCCATGCTTGAAATCTTCAAAGTCTCCCTTAGTGGGACATGTCCCAGATCCCAGCTTTGAAATCAAGTTCATTCCTGACTCAGCCCCACCCATGTTCCACCTTCACTCCCTCCCAGTGTGGTCAGCACCCCTTCTCTCTTTCCCTCCCCTCACCCCTGCTACTCTACTCCCTGGCCCTCTGCACAATCAGCTTTTGGCCATGATGTCCCTCTCTGCACCCCTGAAAACCCGGTTCACCTCGTATTACTTGAGTGTTACTGCCTTCTTAGCCCAAGAAACGTCTGGCGCCCTAGGTGGTAAGACCCCAGAAATGTCTGTAGCTCTTGCAACGCAGGGAAGTCGGAGACGATGCATACTATTGTGGGCCTACTAGTGAACTCCCCCCAAAAATACACTGAAGTCCTAACCACTCCCCCCTCAAAACCTCAGAATGTGACTTTATTTGGAACTAGGATCATTGCCTATATAATTAGTCAATTCAAGATGAGATGATATTGAAGTGGGGTGGACCCCTAATCCAGTAGGACTGGTGACCTTGTGAGAAGAAGACAGGGACATGGAGAGGGGCCATACCAGGGGCCAATAAAGGTGGAAACTGGAGTTTACGTAGTTGCAAGGCAGAGAATGCCAAAGATTGGCAGGACACCACCAGAAGCTGGAAGAGGCAAGGAAGGATTTCCCTGCAGGTTTCAGAGGGAACGTGAATGCCGATACCTTGATTTCCAATTTCTGGCCTCCAAAACTGAGGCAAGATATTTCCATCGTTTCAAACCATCCCAAGTGAGGTGCTCTGTTACAGTAGCCCTAGAAAACGACTACAAACCCTAGCTTTGTTTTCTGCTAGTTTTTCCAATTATTTACTCCATACTTTCTGCATTTTTACAACTAAAATATATCAGTTATTTGTGTTCAAAAATACACATGGCCAACTATTTTAAAACCCAAATAATACAGAAGTGTATGAAATAAAAATTAATGTCCTCCCATAATCTGGCCTCTCGGCAATAACTTGTTTACGTATTAAATACCTTATTTATTACCTGCTCCTTCCCAGACTAAGTATCGTGGACACATTAGTCCAAAAAACCAAATGATTGTTCTGTGCATTTGTAAACTCTTGTGCTTTTTCCAAATGTTGATGTTTGCTTTGACTGCTTATTACTCTTATAGCCAGAAAAAAATAAAGGTGGGAAATAAATGAAATTTTAGGAGGGAAGAACAAAAAAGAAGTCTTCAGGAAACATACACAGCAGGCTCCCTTCCTCTTGGCTGAGGGGAGGAGGGGAGAGGCCTGGGGCCGGTCGTGAACGAGTGGGTCCCCAGCCTGCAGAAGGCCTGGGATGCTGAGGGGCTGGCGATGCCACCGGCTTCTGAGGCCATGGTGCCAGCTGTGGGCCGAGCCCTGCCGTGGTTTAGCAAATGCTATCCCACCTCAAGCTCAGAGCAGTGCTCTGGGGCAGGGACAATTGTTATCTTCACTTTCAAGAAGAGTCTGTCTTCTGCTGCTTGCCAGGTACGTAATCTCGGGAGTTTGACCACGTGAGACCAGACTAAATTGCTTAGGATTATTAGCTATCTATTGCTGCATACCTAATTACCCCCAACTTGGATGCTTAAAACAACGCACGCGTGTTCCCCCCTCCCTGTGTCCGGTGTCTGAACGCACCTTAGCTGGGGGTCTTCCCGGACTGTGTGATCAAGGTGTGATCAAGGCTGTGGTCATCTCAAGGCTCGGCTGGGGGTGGATTCACTTTTAGGCTTCTGAGCGGTCATTAGGCTGAGGGCTTGTCCAGAACCTGGCTGCATGGGCCTCTCTGTATGACAACAGCTTCGTCAGAGTACAGAGTCAAGAGGGCAGGAGGCTGCCAGTGAGACAGGAGGCACCGGCTTTTATAACTTTACCTCCCAAGTGACAGCATCATTTTTGCTGCATTCTACTAGTTAAAAACAGGTCACTAAGTCCAGCTCACACTCTAGGGGAAGGAATTACACAGGCTGTAAATACCAGGAAGCAGTCATCACTGGAGGTTATTATGTATTTTCTCTTAATTATTTTATTTTCTCTCTTTTTAAATTTTATTTATTTATTTGACAGAGGGAGAGAGAGATCACAAGCAGGCAGAGAGGCAGGCAGAGAGAGAGGGGGAAGCAGGCTCCCCACTGAGCAGAGAGCCCGATGCGGGGCTCGATCCTAGGACCCTGAGATCATGACATGAGCCGAAGGCAGAGGCTTAACCCACTGAGCCACCCAGTCGCCCTATTTTATTTTCTCTTATATTGTATTTTATTTTTTAAGCTGGCTCCACACCCAGCATCGAGCCCAATGCAGGGCCCGAACTCATGACCCGAAGACCAAGACCCGAGCCAAGATCAAGAGTTGGCAGTTTAACCAAGCAAGCCACCTAGGCACCCACACTGGGGGTCATTTTAGAAGTCCTCCAGCCACACTTGGGACAACTGAGAAAATGCTGAGCTCAGCCACCAGAGATCAGTCTGCCTTCTTACCCACCGCACAGAAAAACAATGTGTGTGTGTGTGTGTGTGTGTGTGTACATATGTATACAGAAATATGGGCATGTGCATGTATATACATATCTGTATACTACACATGTACATATAGCTATATATGTATACAGACATGTATAAGCACATGTGTACACATATGTACTGTATACTCATTTATGTGAACACATGTGCATAGACATGTATATACCTGTATGCCTGTGTGTGCACACGCGTATACATACATGCATTGCATGTGTGTATTCACGTGTATATATACATATGGGTATCATATACATACATATTGTGTGTGTGTGTGTGTGTGTGTGCACGTGCACACGTGTGTATTTTTTCGCAGAGTATATTTTGAAAGAACACCAAATTACAGCCTGGATTTGAAGGGAAGGATTGTCAGCAGGAACAGGAAAAAGTCAGAACCATATCTTAGGACATTGTACCCTGAATATTGATGTGAACAGATTGCTTTCCCAGGTCAGTTCCCCAAAGAGTAACCACGCGGAAGACGGAGGGCCAGCGGGTGCAAGCTGAGATGTGTGAGGGCTGGGGGCTTAAGGGGCGCGGCCGGGAGGAAAGCCCAAGCAAGCCAGAGCTGGAAATTCCTTCCAGACTTAATAATCCTGGGCATCATTAGTAACCAAAGCAAGACTTCAGAACATATGTTTTGTGTTGACAGCGGACCCTTAATTAAAACAGCCCCGGTGAAGAACAGTCTGATTAAAAGAAAAGTGGTGCTTAAGAATAATTTGACTGTCGATTGACATGGGTTGGCAGAGGGCAAGGAATTCCCTCTCTAGTTCTCCAGTCCTCCAGGGGACCGGGGACTGTGTTTGCCTCCCTGGGCGTCAGGCAGCATGCTAGGCAACTTCACGGCCCGTGTGTGTGCGTGTGTTGTTTACTCCTCAAAATCAATATAATTTCCATTTTCCAGAGGCGGGAACTCAGCCAGAGAGGCAAGGTGATTTGCTGGAGGCGCCCAGCTAGCTAGCAAGGTCAGTGCCGTGGTTGGAGAGGGGCTCCTTGGTGTAGCTTTCACTTGCGTCCAATTTGGGTTGTCCTGTCGAATCAGAATGTCTTGTCAGTTATAAAAACCATATGCCTTCTCTGCGCATTCCTTCTTGGAAAACCAGTGGTTTTCGGTACCCTCGGTGTTGCTCAAGGGCATAGCAACCTAATGTCTCCATTTCATCCATGGTCTAGAAAACCCCGCAGTGGAATTGAGATGCCCTCCACAGTTGACTGTCTGCATTTCCAGGAAGGGACGGAGATGGAGGTGGTGGGCTGGAGAACAAGGGAGGCCTATTCCGTCAGACAGCTGAAATCAGTTTTGGATTTGATGAAATGAACCACTTCCTGGGAAAATTAGACCTTTTCTGAGGAAATAAGGTTGTCTCAGGAAACAAATTTACTCTAACCGTGGGTTGGAGTGGAGGTTTTAGGGGAAGGGAGAAGAATGTCGTCCTCCATGGGACGTTGGGTCCCCTAGAGATGTGCACATGCTCAGAATCTCCCCAAGAATCCTATGAGGTGAAACTATTATTAGCTCCACTTAAACATTACCCTTCACTGGCTTTTTTATGAGGAAAAACAAGTTTTACTTTCAGTGAAATAAGAATTTGTTGTCCTAAATGACCAACTTTTGTAGGTGAAGTAAAAGCCAGAGTTAGAAATTGAGAGACCTGTCTGGCCATCATTGGCTCTCTCTGGTGGCTGATTTGACAGCCTTGCTTTTAATATCCTGTGACTCTTCCACTCACACCAAGGGTCTTGGCTGATGGTTCCCAGAATGGTCATCTGACCCAGCTGGACCAACAAATGGCTTCCCTGGGGTTTGGACATGGGTTCAGAAAGCATGTCAGTCATTTATTCTCTGAGGGCTGAAACTGTGGCATTAAAAAAATCTCCAACCACGTCACCATGCATCCTACCTCAGCAGAGCCAGTCTGCAGTAAAAGAAAATTGAGCTGTCTACAGAGAAAAGCCAAGAAATGAAGCAAAAGCAGCATTCTAGAACATTCTCTGCCCTGCTTGTCATGTATCAATAAAGTCCTCCTTTTACTTAAGAGTTGGGTTTCTGATACTTGTGACCAAAGTCCTAGCTAAAACATATATAAGAAGAATTTCCCTTGGTGACAGCCCAGTCCTACTGAAAAATCCGGTGCCCCCACAGGGAGAGAAAGTTTCTGAAGCCTAGGCAGCACCTCAGCTTCTGTGTGACCATGCAGGGGACAACCCACGGTTTAGCACAGAGAGCAAGAACCATCAGACTGAGGGGACTTCATAATGGTGACTGTAGGGGCCAGAAAGGCAATCACTATGTTCTAGTCAATTCAAGCTGTGTTAGAACTCCAACACCCACAAAGTAGGTCAGTCTCTCAAGCAAAAGTCTGAGAAAGTCAATGAGAAAGTTTTTATCCCTGATTTTATCCCGGAATCCTTCAAGGAGCTGGATGGACTAGTTCGATTAACGAGAGTGGTCCATCTGTAAAGTGAAGAGAGTAATAATCCTTATTTGATAGATGCACCATGTGGTTAGATCAGCACTGCATGTGGAACATTGTGGGGACCCTAGGAGGTTTCTACAGAGCAACCCTCACAGATGCTTCTGGAAACCCGCCCGCCACCATGAAGCAAGACTGTGAAGAGCTGCTCCTCCTGGCCCCCTGGAAAGTTACAAGCATGCACATCAGTCTATTAAAGACTCTGAGAAGTTCTACAGCAGAAACCTGTTTTGACTTTGTTTAAACTGGTGTTTCCCAAATTTGTTTGGCCATAGGATCTTATTCTCGCTCTCTCTTTTTCCCTACAACACACTTAAAAAATGGCCCAAGGATCTAATATCTCATCTCAGCGAATCCTGCCTCAGGACAAAGAAATAATGTCACCCACAAATCTGCTATTCAGGTCTCACTTGTCCCCTCTTATTGTAGATGCTACACTAGCCTGGATTATTTTTTCTCATGGGTTCATGGGACTTACTCAACATTCATATTTATAAAACAATGGGGAAATTATATATCTTGATTTACTAGGAGGGGGAAATTAAGTCTCTTTAGTTTGGGGGAAATTTCTACCCTATGTCTATATTCTACCTACCCTAGTCACCATCCTAGGAAATGAAACCATCAAACCAAAAGAGTAATTTTTACTTGCACTGGTTACTAAGGAATTGAGTGTTTAGAAAAATCAACTTGTAGTAAAATCACCCCTAAGTAAGTCTACATATTGTAGCACACCCATGACGAATGCACAGCTTGGGGCAGGTAGATACATGAGGAAGGACTGTAGAACAAAGGACAAGATCATGAGTTTCAGCTCTGACTTTATCGCCTGTGAATTTGGCCGAGTCACGTCACCTCCCCTTGCCTCAGTTGTCCCTTCTGATCCTTGAGAATAATGATGACAATACCTCCCTTTGGCCGCCTTGTGATAATCAGGTGAGGTTGTGGCTGTAAAGACATTTGGTCATCAGGGAAATCTTATAACATTATATTAAATTTGTTCTATTTGTTACTTTATATTAAATTTGTTCTATGCCATATCAAAGTTGTATAATACAACTGAAATTTTGTGGACTATGTGTGTCGATAACCAAAAGGGCTCCATAATAAATTATAGGCTCCGCTAAGGCAGCAGGGTCTCTCTGTCACAACTTAACTCTGCCACCTTAGGGCAAAAGCAGCCAGACAGTAATGTAAACAAATGGTTGTGGCTGTGTGCCAATAAAACTTTATTTGTAAAAACAGGCAGCCAGCCAGACTTGACCCATAAGCTGCAGCTTGCCAACTCCTGGTGTGTAAGATTTCACAAGAAACCTGCAAAAAAACAAAAACAAAAACAAAAACAAAACCTAAAAAACAAAGAATGCAAGGAGTATGAGATTTTTGTGGCACTTTAAAAATTAATTTTCCTTTAATATGACGATATTTATTCTACAATGAATAAAATAGGCATCTTTTATTAAACTAACCTTGTTGTCATAGGATTCCAAGGATTGTCATGGGTTTTCTACATGAGGCAGAGCTGTGGATCCTGGGAACAGCTTTCAGTTCCCACTTCCTTTGCTTCAAATTCCAACTCTGTAGGGGTCCTGGGGACCTTTCCCACATCAAACCCTGGGCTGTTTTGCGGGAGGAGGGGCCTACATGCCATTCCCCAACTGCTGTCTTACAATTATACAGGCTGGACTCTCCCTTTTGTCTGCTGTAACTTGATGATCTCACAAAAAAGCACAGTCTCTATCAGTGGTTCTCAACTGGGGCTGAGGACATTTGTCAATGTCACAAGTGGGGGCTTGCCATTGGCATCTAATAGGTAGAGGCCAGAAATACTAATAAACACACTACAGGGAACAGGTCAGTCCCCACCATGACAAAGAATGATCTGGTCTGAAATGTCAACAGTGCTGAGAAACCTTGCTCTGGACTAATAGACTTGATTAATTCATATTATAATTTGTAATATGTAATACAGTATAAATTATCTCCGATAACAGTCATTTAATATTATTTATTACATCCAAATCAAATAACCATTTGCTTACTTATGTACATTTTGTGTCTCCCTTTCTAATAAAAAGGAGCTGTATTTTCTCCAGATGCTCTCTTTTCTTAAGTCATGGGGGTCAACGGGAGCCCAGCCCTTTTTGCAATCAACACCACCCAGAAAATAGAGTGCAAGGAAGAAAGGAAATGGCATGGTTAATATTGATTCGCTTTCTCTATTATGAACTTAAATGTGAATATATGACCTAATGTACTCTCCATTCCTTCTGGATCTGTCTTAGGTTAAGGCGGAAACAATGCCAAAGGATCTGAAAGTGGTTTATTTGTAGGCATGTGTGATAACATGTTTTTTCCTTCTCTCCCCCTTGAGTTTACAGAAATATTAAGTTTAATATAAGTAGCAAGGAATGGAGAGAGGGAGAGGGGAGAGGGTGATCTGGAGTCTTCTAAAATGTAACACAAAGACCACCGGTGATAACCATAGCAGTTGAATAATAATAATGAAACGAATGGTAGACATTTTTGAGCAGGTTCCATGCTCCAAGCACCGGATGAGGCAGCGACAACGTTGAATGCTGTCTCGTCGAGCCTTGCAGCGTGCCGGGAGGTCATCGCCAGCATTATCTGGGAAGGTTAATGACTTGCCCAAAGTCATACAGTTTTCTAGCAGCGACAGAAGCAGGCACTTAGACAGTCTGGCTCCAATCGTTAACTTTTTAACCCCATTTTTGTAGGTATCTGTCTCCGCGTGCCCCCATCCCCACCCCACGAGCCTAAAAATTCTTGTTTATAGTCCCTGAAGGGCCCAGGACCAAGCCTCACTCACAGCCAGACTCGCTAAGCCTCTGACTTAATCAAATTGAATCAAAACCAGATTTCGCCTCCGCTGAAGGTGAGCTTCTCAGAGGCGGCCGCGTGGGGGCGCGCTGGAGCCAGCTGTTGGGCGCAGGAGGTGCCCAGACCCAAGGACCTGATGCAGAAGGAAGGAAAGCAGGGAGGGGGTGGGGCGGGGGAGAGGCCTTCCCGGGGAGGTGGAGCCACCGCCTTACTCAACACATTATCGCATGTTTTCTGCATTGCAAAGACAAATATTATTCCATCAGGGAGATGTCTGTAACCACTTAATTAAGCCTCCCTTGTTGAAACAGAGAGTGGTGACTTCAGTAATTGCCCGTTTAAATGGCATGAAAATATGTGTTCTGCAGGCCAAACGTTGGGCTGATCACGGATGATGTCTTTCCCCACTGTCGCTGTGTGCTGGGTCTGACACCATCCCTGTCACTTTCCTACTGAAACCATTCAGCGGCCCCTCAGTGGCTGGCCGAGAGAAGCTCTAATGGTCAGGGGCATGACTGCTCAAGCTACCACAAGGGTTAAAATATTACACTCTGGGGACCTGGGGGCAGCAAGTGAGACTCTAAATCTCAGTAAACTGTAGATAAGATTCCTAGGATTATCTCAGGGCTTCTCAGCCTCAGCGCTGTCTACACCTGAGACAGGATAATTCTTTGTGGGGGCTGTCCTGTGTGGCGGGGCATGTGTAGCAGGGTCCCTGGCCTGTCCCCACTAAATGTCACCTCCTGACTAGTTGTGACAACCAAAAATAGCTCCAGATGTTGCCAAAATGCCCTGGATTAAATAATTTTTTTTTAAAAAAAGTACAGAAAACACTTTCTCCATACCAGGCACATAGAAATGCTCTTTAAGAATACTTGTGATTTACTTCTAACCTGCCACTATCAGCTTCCCTCCTGAATCTTTGTCATCTTCACCCAGAGCTGGGCAGCCTTCTCACACCCACCAACTCCACTGCTACCTGGAGTTGGATTTCCTTCCTCCCTTCCAAGATTTTTCTTTATTTCACAGAGAGAGAGAGAGAGAGAGAGAGAGAGAGAGAGAGAGAGAGCATAAGCAGGGGGAGCAGCACATAGAGGGAGAGGGAGAGGGAGAGGCAGGCTCCCTGCCAATCAAGGAGCCCAATGCAGGACTCGATCCCAGAATTCTGGGATCATGACCTGAGCCCAAGGCAGACGCTTAACAGAAGGAGCCACTCAGGTGCCCAGAGTTTCCACTATTCTTTTTTTTTTTTTTTAAGATTTTATTTATTCATTTGACACAGAGAGAGAGATTACAAGTAGGCAGAGAGGCAGGCAGAGAGAGAGGAGGGAGGAGGAAGCAGGCTCCCCGCTGAGCAGAGAGCCCGATGCGGGCCTCGATCCCAGGACCCTGGGATCATGACCTGAGCCGAAGGCAGCGGCTTTAACCCACTGAGCCACCCAGGCGCCCCCACTTTTCTTAACATTTATCCCACATGTTACACCTGTCTTTCTTTGTCATTGTTTCCTTATGAAGACTGTGATGACTTGAAGGTAGAGATGGTGTTTCATTCTCCTCTGGGCCCATTATACCCATTACGTGATTAAAAACAACACTTGCTATTATTATTACCCTAATAATGATCATGTTTTGAGTTCTTATGTACCAAGCACTAGACTGAATATGTTGCCTGCATCATCTTATTTAATCTTCACAACAACACTGTGGGATCCATGCCTTTATCATTCCTGCTTTACAGAGGAGGATACTGAGTCAGGGAGAGGTAAGTAACTCACCTGAAGTCACACAGCTTGTCAGGATTCAGCCCCAGCTCCGTCTGACTCCAGAGCCCATGATCTGAATCAGGGCTTAGCAAACTTTTTCTGCAAAGGGTCAAGTAGGAAATATGCTTGGCTTTGCAGGCCATTCGGTCTCTGTCATGACTGCTTCAACTCTGCTGAAGTAGCAAAAAGCAGTGACAGGTCATCTGTAAATGAGGAAGCGCAGCTGTGTATCAATAAAACTTTATTCGGGGAAGCAACATTTTTAATTTCCTTTTATTTTCAAGTGTCACAGAACGTCCCTCTTCCTTTAATTTTGTCTCAACCTTTTAAAAATGTTAACACCACACTTCTTGGCCATACACAAAAGAGCTGAGAGGTCAGATTAGGCCTATGGTCATGGTGTGCCAACCCTGGTCTACCCAATGTACCTGGAAGGAAATGATTGACAAAATGGACGCTGGAAAGGCCTGGGGCCAGTAAGACCACAGACTGGAGATCCAGGCTCCTGCTTTCCTAGAATCAGAAGGTAGGCGCTACCTCAGTGGGCTCTTTGACCTTTCTCAAGGGCAGTGGTGATTACAAGCTCTGGAGAGTGTTGGTGCGTCCCACGTGGACATGGGCGTGTAAGACTTAAGGAGCACAAATCCAGAGAGGTCCAGCCAACACCCTTTACCTCTAGGTGCTAGAAGGGCTTCCCGGCATCACTTAGCATATCTCCCATCTCAACCACCGTGGGCCTTCCCCCTTAGGAGACATTTGGCCACAGGACTTTTCCAGGTCATCTCGCAATGCCCAGATGCATTCGTGCCGACCACAGATAGAAACAGAAACTGCAAGGCCAAGAGAAAGCCCCTTACAGGGGACTCTGGAGACTCATGGCAGAACCGTTTTGTACTTTAAACAATGAACCCTGGAAAATTCCAGCAAAGAAGTTATTATTATCTATGGGCCCTGATGGCAGGGCAACAACAAACTGAAACCAAAGTGAGAACGACAGTCATTGCTTATGAAGTGCTCACTATGCGTGCTCTCATTTAGTCCCAGGATGCACAGACAACACTTATCCCACCTTTACACATGCAGAAACTGGGGAACTGAGACTTAACAGTATTAGACAAACTCAGCCAGCACACAGGTTAATATAGGGTGAAGCAGAATTTATCTCCCTGAGAGTATTCCAGCCCTGGCCCTCCAGTTGTGCCTCTCACTGCTGTGGCAAGCATAGTCTTTCCTATCCTTTTTTTTTTTAAGATTTTTGATATCCTATTTATTTGAGAGAGAGAGGGAGAGCACAAGCTTTCCCTGGGGCAGAGGGAAAAGGTCAGTCCCTTGCAGAGCAGGGAGCCCGATGTGGGGCTCAATCCCAGGACCCTAAGATCATGACCTGAGCTGAAGGCAGACGCTTAACCTACTGAGCCAGCCAGGGGCCCCTAATCTCCTCTATTCTGACAGTCTTCGTCCTCCTAAAGATAACCTCCTTGCCTCGGCTTGTCTGCGTTCCCTACCCCAGTAGCACTAAATCTGCTTTCTCTCTGGGCTTCCAAAGAAAATTGCTCATCCCAAAGCTAAGACACCTATCACGTTTCTTTGTCTCTCTGTCTCCATAAGCAAGCTAAGACTGTCATTTAACTATTTGCAACCTCAAGCCTTAGCCAGTGGCTCAGCTTCTAAAACTCTGCGAAGGTGAATTTAATCGACTGGTTTTAAGCAAATGAGATTTTCCTGCATGTTTTAATTATGAAACTCATCAATAAAAAGGAACAAACTATTGATACACACAACAACTTGAATGAATCTCCAGGGGATTATGCTGAGTGAAAACAGCCAATTTCAAAGGGTCAACACCATATGATTACATTTTTATAACCTTGTTGGAAATACAAAATTATGGAAATGGAGAACAGATTAATGGTTATCCAGGATTGGATATCCAGGGAGGAAAGGATGAACAGAGGTGGGTGTGGCTATAACGGAGTGACAGAAGGGGTCTTTGTGTTGCTGGAACTTTCTACATCTCAACTGCATCAGTTTTCAGTGTCGTGACTATAATGTACCATAAATTTGCAAGATAAGGTCACTGAGTAAAATTGCATAATTATTTACAACTGTGTCTGACTCTGTAATTAACACGAAGAAAAAGTTTATTTTAAAAAGTCATAAATGTGGTGACACCAGTGAAAATGGTGGAACAGGGAACCCCAAAAACTATATCCTTTCAGAAAAGCAGCAATAAACTGACAAAAACAACCCAAAGTCAGAACCAACTTTATCAGAACTCTGAAAGGGAATCAAAAGTTTTGTTTTTTTTTCAAATTGCAACATAACACCTTTAATACAGGCTTCAGCACTGAAACATGGCATTGCGAGGTTATTCAAAATGTTCCGTTACTGGATCTATGAACTCTATCAATCCATTATTAATTCAATGGTACTCTGCAGGTTCTGAGGTCCAGGAATGGGGTGCAAATTTAAAGGTCTATGAGGACAGCCATCTCCAGATCGTGTTGGTGCATCTTTGTGTCTTAAGGTAGAAACTGCTGTGGACATAGGTCAAAATCCGAATTGAGGCCCCACCCAACTGCGAGGCCGGCACGATGGCCGTCCTGGCCCCCCGTGGGATACACCCTGCCCTGACGCCTGACAGCTCGCCTTCCTTTGGACCTGTGCCAGGAATCAAAAGTTTATAGCAAATAAGTGAATGCTTGAGGAAGAGAAAAATAGCTACTCTTGGTAAGACAATATTATGGCATTTTAACTTCCTCTGGCCCCAATCCCTCTCCCACCTTGGTAGTGACCTTGAAGACAAGAGCAAAATTAGTACAGGGTCCTGGTACCAGAGCGGGCCGGACAGACCCTATTTCCAGTGAACTGACCATTGTTTTGACCTGTTGGCTCCCTGAAGGATGGTTCAGAGAGCTTTCCTCCATTTCACCTATCACAGAACTCCCCCAGCCAAGATGGCTACAGAGTGGGGGAGGGATTTTTGTCAGAAGTCTTTGAAGGCAAGTGTAGTAGGCACAGCCACCCAGAGAAGGGATAACTATTGAAACAAACCAAACAATAGACTAACTAAAAAATTTAGGAAGAAAGGCCAAGGAAAGAAATGCTTTGGGGAATAGGGACTTGGAAAATTTGCCACAGGTTCCTGAAAATCTAGAAGGCTAGATGCATGCCTAGGGCCAGGCTCCTGCTAGGAAAAGACCCGCTGACCTTCAGTTTCTTCACAAGCAAGAAGAGAAAGCTAAGGCAGAACTGAAAACCTCTTGGCTGAGTGCCAGAGGTGCCCACTGACACACACGCGTGCACACACACACACACACACACACAGTCCCCGCTGGCCAAGACTGGGAATTTTGTTTTGCTGGTTCCAGACATTTAAGGAAATTTCTGTTGAATCACTAGTCAGCCACAGGTTAATGAAACATAGACTTCAGTGGCCACACATAACAAGGAATACAGATTGCAAAATTACTTCAGGAAATTCACTAAACAAACTATAACGAGCAGCCCTACAAACCCCGGGGAGGGAAGAGATTCTGATCTCCAGAATTGCTATATTGAAGTATTCAAATTTTCCATTTTTCAATGAGAAATTATGAAGCATGCCAGTGAACAAGAATGTATGGCCCCCACAACATTAAAAAAAGGGAAAGAAAAAAATTAAGAGACAGTGTTGCTAGGAAGCCCAGATGTCAGATGTACTAGACAAAGACTTTAAATCAACTAAAATATGCTCAAAGAAGAAACCAAGAGCTGAATTAACTAAAGGACTAAACTAACCATGATGATGGTGTCTCGTCAAATAGACATTTTCAATAAAGACAGAGAGATTGCTGAATGGAACCAAACAGAAATGATAGAGTTGAAAAAGACAATAATTCAAATGACAGTGGATGAAACTCTTCAAACAAATGACACAGGTTAGGGCGATGAGAACGTTCTGTAATTAGGTAGTGGTGATAGTTGCACAACTTTTTCAATGTACTAAAAAAATACTGAATTGTACATTCTTAAAAATGATTAAAGTGGCAATTTTTTATGTGAATTTTAGCTCAAATTTTTAAAGTCATATATGTTCATGGTGAAAATTGTTTAAAATATAGAATTATAGAAATTAAAAGTAAACATTATTCTCTCATTACCCAGAACAAATAAACATGAATGGCTTTCTGTGTGTCCTTCTAGACCTTTCTACTACACCACACAGATGCACATGCTTGTGAAGATAAAGGTTGAGGTTTTGTAAAATGGGATCATAATCATAACATATGTCTGCAATTGACCTTATTCGTTTCACATGAATATCTATCCTCAGTAACCTAGGACTTTGCATTCTTTTTTTAACATTTGCTTAAGTCTCTGTAGAATGGAGGTGCTATCATTTTTTCTAACTATTGTTCTACAGATAGACACTTAGAATGTACACAACTTTTTGCTGTTACTACCAATGTTGCAACTAACAACTCGTGCACATATCTTTGCTTTCTTGAAGGGGTAACTCTGTAGGATGGATTGATTACATTTAAATTGCTGATAGTATATATTAAGTTGCTAGAAGTGTATATTATATGTTCCATCAAGGAGTGTTCTGGAAGCCTGAAAGAACCAACTGACACCTTTCTTTGACACCCCAGTGGCACCTTGGGTAGTCCTGGCAAGAACCCTGAGGGCTGCTGCTGTCGGAGAAACAGGACTATGTAGTAAAGAGAACTCTAAGAACTTGGAGCTGCCACCTTCTAGAACTGTGATGCCAGCACCAAAAAGGCCTTCCATTTCCTAATTTACAAAAATCTTATGATATCAACACTTAATCACAGAGATGCATCTGGGAAAAGGGACAAACAGTGGCTAGAATTATAAATACATGTGAAAGCAATGATAATCTAGGGCCCTGGAAAAGAGAAAACTCAGTTAGCAGCATGCCACTTGCTTCCTTATTTAACGTCAGCCAATAGAGATCCTTTTCAGTGGTTGCTAACTTAAACCTATCTAATATCTGCAAGAATTTGGATGTCTCACTTCTTCCAATTTCTCTGTTTGTCTGCACAAATTCCATCCACCTTTTCAAGGTTGGATGCATGGATGCTGGAACAGTGTGAAAGCTAACAGGGAACAAACTAGACCCTGATTCCACAGAGTCTCAACCCCAAAGCATAGATGCACAGACTTATTGGGTCCCCATAACTGATCCAACGTCAGTTGATGAACTAAACTGATGGAGTGTTCAATCTCCAACGTTGGCTTGGGGTTTCAGCTAACAGTGAGGAAATGACCAGGTTCTGGGAAAAGAGGTGTCCAGATACTCCAGAGTACACCTGATTTCTGAAGTTCAGCGGTAATGCTATTCCATCATTGACCTTGGTCCTCATGCTCTGGAAACATGTAGGGGAAAAAGCCATGCATGGAACCTGACAGACAAGGATTGTAAACCTCACTTTGTCAGGTTAAGAAAAATTATCCAAAACATGAAAACAATGCAAAAAAGATGGCTGTCTAATGACTCGCCCAATTATTTAGTTTAGTAATAGTAAAGAATTATTTAATTCTCTGGGGAATGTTCCTTTGCTTGATTTGCTATTTAGTATTTAAGGCTCAAGCTCTGTGAAGTTGTGTGCTAACTTACGGAACTTTACCCAACAGGCATGCATGATGCCAGTTGGGTTGTCCAGGATGTTGACACTGTGAGACAGACGTGTGTGTGAGGACACTCCTTAGGGGTGCTCTCAGAATCACCACTGGGGAAAAGAAGAGAGAGAAGCAGAAGGGACAGAAGGAGAAGTTGAGCTCAGATTGCTCACAATGTAAATGATTTCTGTCTGGAATAGAGGTAGGTACCCGCAGAAGTTAGGATTGCATTGCCCTGTAGGACATAAACTGGTTTTGTCTCTAACTTAGCAAATTTTTCTCAGCATGCCTTTCTTGAGAGACAGATGGTATCTCAGTTCCTCAAATGCCCTACCACCCTGCTGGTTTCCTTGTTACGTGGGCTCACTGTAATAATGGAATAAGAGTCGTGTTTTTAACTATTCTAAAAATTATTTTCTGATAGCGACTTCCTGCTTCAAATCCCTGGTGGCTTTCCAGGGCTCATAGAATAAAATCCAAACTCCTTCTTGCAGCCCCTGTCTCCCTACCTCCTTCCTACTGGTCACTCACTCCGGTCACAGTACCTTGACATTCTGTGAGTGTGCCTGCTCCACACAATACATCTCGGGGCCTCTGAATGAGCTGTTCCCTCTGCCGGAATGTCTGTTTCCCAAATGGTCCCCAACTCCCACTTCTTCATCACTCAGGTCTCAGCTCATAGCCCACCTCCTCAGGAGCCCTAATCTGACCACTAGAGCTACATGTGAGCTCCGCACTCCCACCCCCCTCCCGCCAGTCTCCAGGACCTCACCCTTCTTCTGCATAGAACTGAGTCATTTCTGATATGATCTTGCTCGTTTATTTGCCTATTTAAATATCATCTATCTCCCTGTCAACTGCAGGAGGCCCATAGACTGCTAGAAAAACCTGTTGATCAGGCAAAGCTAAGTTTATTAGGAGCGCTGTGGTCAGGGAGGGCACGGCCTGGACAGAGTCTCCAGAGTGTCTGAAAAGGGGAAGTGAGAGGAAGGTTTTAGGTTCTCAGGGTCTGATTTTTAAGGCCGGTCTTGTGAGACAGAGACTGGTTGAGACTGGACAGAGTTGATGACATAAGAGCTCTCAACTGGTAGACAGAGCAAGGCAGGGTACTGAAGAGAGTCTTGATGAGCAAGTTGCTAGTTTTCTTCCTCTCTTCTAAAAAAAAAAATGGACATATACTTGACATGTAACATTGTATTCATTTTAGGTGTACACCAAAATGATTCCATAGATGTACATGTTATGAAATGATCACCACAAAGTTCAGTTAATGTCCATCACCACACATAGCTACAAAAAAATCTTTTTCTTGCAATAAGTAGTAACTTATTTTTGTATCTCTTTGTAGCTTTCAAATACACAATACGGTGTATAGTATTGTTAACTGTAGTTACCATGCTGCCTGTCCCATCCCCAGGACTTAAACTTATCTTATAACTGGAAGTTTGTCCTTTTTGACCCCCTTTGCCCGTTTCCCCCACTCACCCTCACCTCCCTGCCCTGGAAACCACTGATCTGGTCCCTGTATCCATGAATTCGGGGGCTTTTGTTTGTTTTTAGATTCACGTATACGTGAGATCATACAGTATTTGTCTTTCTCTGTCTGACTTATTTTACTTAGCTTAATGTTCTCAAGATCCATCCATGTTGTCACAAATGGCAGGACTTCTTTCTTTTTATGGCAGGATGGCATTCCATTGTGCGTTTGTGCTTGTGTGTGTGTGTCCATTTGTCCGTCTGTCTGCTGATGGATACTTTGATAATTTCCATGTCTCGCCTATTGTAGATAATGTTGCAATAAACATGGAAGTATAGGGATCTTGTTGAGATTGTGATTTCATTTTCTTCACATACATATGCGGAAGTAGAATTGCTACATCTGTTATTTTTCATAAGTAAGCTGATCAGCTTAGTTCACCATCTTACCTTCCAGAAGCAAATATGTTCTGGAGTTTGCCGCTACATTTTGCTGGGGCTCAGCATTGTTTAAGGCAGGAACAAGGCACTGTGTTTGTTTCAATTCTCTTCCCACAAACTGACCAGAAGCTGTTTGAGAGCAGGAACTTCACCCACCTTGTTCATCCTACTTGCTTTGATATGCTGAGACTGAAGCACAGGGCCTGCCACATAGTAGGTGTTGAATAAATAAATACTTATTGATTAAAAATTATTACTTTGTCATTAAGGGCTGATGGTGACTGTGGATAAGCCACTTTCCTTCTTCAAAATAAAGATAAAGAAGTGTCTTGAGTACCTATCATTTTCCAGATGCCCTCCCAAGTGGTACAGACTTAGGGGCGAAGATAATCAGGTTTCCATCTTTGTGGGCCTAGTACTCCAGAGCAGAAAGGCAGACAATAAGAAGGCCAACGAATGAATAAGTGAAGGAATTGCAGATTGTGTAAGTCCATACTTATGTGCAATTCTTGTTAGAAAGCCAGACGTATTTTCTTGAGAATGAGTCCAGAAAAAAGCTACACTCCACTGAAAATCATAATGAAGACAGTTCACTTAAATTGTATTTCATTATTGTTTTTATTATAAAAGCAATCTGTGCTTCTTGCATATGTGAAATAATTTTTGAAGTATACAGAGAAAAAAATTAGAAAATCTACCACCAGCCCCACCAAGCCTCTGCCTGGTGGGAGCCCTTCCACATAGTTTTCCAGGATTATACAGAAATAAATAAAGATATATACACATATGCCAAGTTACAGCATAATAAAGTATGAGTGTTTGTGTGTGTTATTCTGTTTGTTGACAATAAATGAAATCAAGGGCACCTGGGTGACTCAGTTCGCTAAGCATCTGCCTTCAGCTGGGGTCATGATCCCAGGGTCCTGGGATCAAGTCCCACATCCGGCTCCCTGCTCAGCGGGGAGCCTGCTACTCACTCTTTTGCTCCTTCTGCTTGTGCTCTCCTTCTGTCTGTCAACTAAATAAATAAATCTGTAATGAATGAATGAATGAATAAATAAATAAATAAATAAACTCATACTTTATACATGGTACCATCTTGGTTTTTGCTCCTAATGATCCATCACGACATTCACTCCAGCCAGAAGATAAAGATCTTCCTTGATCTTTTGAATAGCAATGTGATGGTTGAAAGGGTGTGAGCTGCCTCCCAGGCCCAACCAGTCTCTACTGGAGGATGTTACAAACTCAGAATTAACGCCCCAGTTCAACAAAATCTGCCTCGATCAGTCATAACATTTGCCTTCTTTGAGACAGAGCAAGGCAAACAATCTTACTCAGGTGATCATACTCTAATAGCTGGTGTTAGCAACAAGATTTCTGACATGAAAAGTAAGCCCAGAGGCTAACATTGGATCAGAATCTTTTATCATTCAAATTCTATTTTCAAAAATAAATAAATAAATAAATAAGTTCTATTTTCCTTTTCTTTCAAATTCGATTTTCTTTTTTTTTAAAAAAGATTTTATTTATTTATTTGACAGAGAGAGAGAGAGAGAGAGAGATCACAAGTAGGCAGAGGCAGGCGGAGAGAGAGAGGGGGAAGCAGGCTCCCTGCCAAGCAGGGAGCCCGATGCGGGACTCGATCCCAGGATCCTGAGATCATGACCTGAGCCGAAGGCAGAGGCTTTAACCCACTGAACCACCCAGGCGCCCTCAAATTCTATTTTCTTTTGACTTGAGTTCTAGCTTTGTGGAAAAAAAATCTAGCACAAGCATGAGTTAGCTATGATGCTATATTTACATTAATGGTTGTGATATGCGTCTGATACTTTCCTTGGAAATCTTGATGTTTAAATATTTTCGAGACATTTGCCTTTTGAATTGGATGGAAAAATAGTAATACTTGCAAGTGGAGATAAATAAAGGGAATTTTTGTTCTGGGCTTTTGGGACTTAGACTGTAGTGTGGATTTAATCAAGAAAAGGGATTTTGTTTGTTTGTTCCTTTTAAGAAACTGCTGACCAAATGTTATTCTTTCTCAGTGATTTGTAATATTCATTTTTTGGCTGGACCCTTTTCTAAATCTTGAGTTACTCTCCACCTTGTCCCAATCTAAGAGCTTTTAAAAGACTCCTTGACTCCTTCAGGTTTCAAGCTTCTGGCTCCAGGCATGCCAGTGGGAGGAAGCACTAAATCTTTCCACTTCCTGGTGGACGCCATTAGTGACCAACAACACAAGGGTGAGCTCAGTTATGGGTATGGAGTCCAGGCTTGACTCCTAATCCTGCCTTCTTCTAACTGAAACCTTTGACAAGTTGCTTAGCTCTTCTGAATCTCAGTTCCTCATTAGTAAAATGGAAGGAACAAGGAAGCAGTGTGTGTGTGGAGGCGGACACTTTCTATGTTGTGGGCTTACAATGAGATAATGTCACTGGAGTGCCTGAACTCACCCATAATTTGTAGCTGTCTTTATTATGAGTAAAACATAATCCCTGAACTCCAGAGCTTACACTCTTTAGGAGAGAGATATGTAAAAAAAAAAATGTGATGAATGGATAAGGACAAAACTACAGAAGGAACAAAGGCCCATGAAAACTCAATAGAGATATACAGAAGAAGGATATGCAGCTATATTGGTAACGGTAGGTAGGAATTTACAAGATGGAGAAGGTGGAAAGGGGGAGGTCTGGCATCCTGGCAGTGGGAAAGGATTATGAGAAAACATGGAGGTACGAAAAAGTAGGTCAAGGTGTGGAAGGGAGGGCGTGACAGAAGGACAGATGGAAGCATAATGGATGGTGGTAGAAAACAAGACTCTGCTTCCATGGGAAGCCTCGTGTTTGATCTCTGCTTTCCCACCGGAAGAGGTGTCCGATCTCCATGTTGACTACTGTTGCCGATGCATGGTCCTGGAATCCCAGAGGAGTCCTTCAGCCAGCCCAGTGGCTCCATTCAAACTTTTAAGCCCATCCCTGAGAGAGAGGGTGCTGGGCCTATCTTGTTTCTCAGACATTTGCCACGATTTCTGAAATTCTTCTTGACGTTGAAGAGAGGCTGTTTCCACTTACAAATCTGAAAAGGGAATCGGGCCTTTCTGTGTTGAAGCCCAGAGTGGGACATAAGTGTGATTTACACACCATAAACTTTTGTGAGTTTTACTGACCTCAGTGGTCCACTGCTAAATGGGCTCACAGGGGAGCCATGGTGACTGGCAGCTTTTCTGGGCAGCCCAGCACTGGGCTTTGAAAAACAGAGTACATTCTATTCTTCAGACTGCAGGCTACCAAGGCTGAACTGCCAAAATCCAGCTCACCTCCAGTTCTGTATAGATCTGCACCTTCTTGAATGAAAAACTTGTTTTATGTAATGTGGAGAGCAAAGTTAGTCAGAGAGTCACTGATGGGGATATACACCCAACTCCGATGTCCCTGGAAGAAAGGCTCCTGAGCAAAAGGACTTGATGCATTGGTTGCAGCCTTCATGCCAGTTCCTGACACAGTGCAAGCTTGGAGCTAGGCCATCTGTGCTCCTCGGACACCCAGCATATCATCCTTCACTGCCTGGTTCCACAAGCTCGGAAAGTCCAAATTCCTCCCCAGCTCCCAGGTGTTCTCTGCCTCGGGCTCTAGGGTCTGCATCGCTGCCCTTGGCCAACCCTCCATTGTCACAAAACAGTCTCCCCCAACCACAGGACCTATTGAATTAGGCAATGCCTTTCCTCCAGCATCTTGTGCCTTCCTTCTTTCTTCCCCATTCATCCTTGTTCCTCTTCCTTCTCTTCAATCACCAGAGAAGTTCCAGATCTTCCTGTTTTGATATATAGAGCATTTGGTTTTCCCTGGCACCTGGCCCCAAATCTGTGTACCCAAAAAGCAGTGAATATCCCAATGTTTTCATCAGGCCCAACACTGAAGACAGGAACCCAGCTTCAGAGATGGTTGGGATTATAAATAGTAAGAAATGTTTTCACTTTAAGGGATCCACACTCAGTTCAAAGAGAAGAAGCAAATCCTACCCAAGAGAAACAAAACAGCCAAACTCTTGTCTTCCTGAGATTCATCTGGAACTAATATATTAGTTATATATTGCATAACAAATTGCTCCAATACCTGGCGACTGAGAATAATAATAATTTATTATCTTGCATGATTTCTGTAGGTCAGACACTGGTGAGGAGCTCACCTGGGCAGTGGTGGCCTGGGGGTATTGCCTGAGGCTGCAGGCAGATGTCAGCCAGGGTGACTTCAGTCATCTGAAGGTTTGACCGGGCCTGGCAGTCCCATCTCCGCCCAGGACTTTTGCTAAGAGGCCCCAGTTCCTCTCCCTGCAGCAGCTTAAGTGAACTCATAGCATGGCAGTTGGCTTCCTCCAGGGCAAGTGGTCCAAGTGATCAAAGTAGGACCTACAAGGCTTTGTGTGACCTATCCTTGCAAAACACACACTGTCACTTCTGCCGTACTCTATTGGTCACAAGGACAGCTCTGTCTTTATGTCTGGAGGAAACTACAGAAGGACAGCAAGAACAGAGGCCAGGATCACTGCATGGAGTGGAGTCATCCTGCAAGCTGATTACCACCAACTCGAAGTCTATCTGTGTTCTTTTCCCACTTGTTTCTGCCCTGTTTACCCCTGGTTTCACTTCCATTCCTTCCGGTTTCATAGCTTTGCCCATTAGCTCCTCCAGCTCTTGACGGTTCCCTGATTCGAGCTTCATCTCCTCCCTCTGACAGTTAAAAATAAATGGTACATTTGGTGAATGCTGTGAAAGATGTAAGCCTGATGATTCACAGACCTGTACCCCTTGGGCAAATAATAAAAATAAAATTAAAAAAAAAAAAAAAAAAAAAAAAAAAAAAGAAAAAAAAAAAAATGGTACACTTGGTAATAATAAAGTGGGGATTTCACACCTACCTCCATCCAACTGTTGTGTAATGAATCTATACAAACTGCCTAGTGCGGCCCTTGGCTCATATTAGCTATGCAATAAATGCTAATGGCTCTTTTTATTATTGTTACTATTATTGTTTCTATTGCATTATTATTGACTCCGCCACGATCAATACAATCATGCCATTATTAATCGCCTTGTGGAAAGTCTAGCCTGGAACCTCACCCCTGCAGCGGGTAAGGAGGTGGTAGGGTCGGTGGAAACCTGCATTGCCCTTTTCTCTGTCTTAGTGCCTTTCAGCGAAGAGGGTCGAATTCAAAAGTTTGCATTAGCAGACTCCAAAAGCCTTTAAAAATAACCTCCGTTTTTATTGAAGTCTTTGAGGAAGAAACAGTAAGGATGGGATTTCATGCCAGAGTCCAAAGACACATCTTCTAAAAACTCTGTCCAGATGTCCCCCCTCCCCCAATCCCAAAATCCGGCAGCTGCTTCTGGAAGCCTTGCTCCCTGATCTCCTCCCAAACTCTCCTCCCTGTCTCCCATAGTGTCTCCTGCTTAATCCTCCAAGCCCCGCCTTCTTTTTTTTCCTTCAAAGACTTCAAATGAGAAACTGAAAGGTGTGTTTAAATCATTTACAGCAATTTAACATTGCTGCAACATCTAATCACTTCCCAGAAATCCCTTAGGATCACTTTCTTACAAATTCATTTTCATTGTCTTTTATAGAAGTTTTAGTCCGCATAAAGTTAGAAATGCAAAACGAAAAACAAAACAAAGTGAGCCTTCACCGAAACTAAATTGAGATGCTCTAGAGTTCCCAAGAAACACTTTTGAGCTTTGTGTCCAAGTCCCTTTAGCATCTGGCTGCAGCCAGGTACCGGCTAGGGTCGAGGTGCGCAGCTAGCTGAACCTGGGTTCAAATTCCACTCCTGCTAGACCGTCTCTTCCAAAGCTGCCTTTCCAAGCCTCACTTTCCTTATCAATAAACTGGGGGTCATAATGCCTGTCTTCCAGTGCTCCCAGTGCCCAAGCACCACGCCTGGCACGGAGACGGTGCTCAATAGTGAGTAGCTCTTATTACCGCTGGTGATGTTTCTCATCAGCTATCAGAAGACAATCACCCTCTGTGGCTTCAGTTCCTAAGATGTAAGCCATGGAGCTGTCTCATTTATGGATGGCCCTCAGGGGGGGCCCATCAGATTGAGAGAAAAGAAAAAAAGCAGGGGTGCTTTGGTGACTTTGGGAACTAGAGGGTTCTGAGTTCAAATTTGCTGCCACCATGTGGGCATTCCCTTCTAGAGTCTACCTTTCAATCTCTTAATCTGTAATAATACCTATTTCACAGGGTGGTGGGAGTTAGAACATAAACATAAGGCCCTTGACAAGTAACGGGGTGTCAGTTCATTCTTTATGCTTCTGTGATCAGACTGTCATTTTCCGGAACAAATCAGAGGATAGGTACTCTGCCTCTGATCTCCTATAGTATCCTGTTGCCATGCAGGGCTTCTTCATATCTGAGTTCATTATTACAGACTGTCTGGAGGGGGTTGCAAAAGGGAAGCATTGGCCATTGTAACATGGGAATATTCGTCACGAACTGACCACTTGTAAAGCTGAGTCCAGCTCAGACGTGGCTTCCCGTGTCACACGAGCTGTCTCGGAGCCCAAAGGGTCCTCTCAGCTGACTGTCCCGTGTTGTCATCTGGTGACACAGCTCAAAAATGCCACGGGGTTGCAGGAGGCCTAAGAGAGTGGTGTCAACAACGGTTTCCACCACTCAGCAAGGCTTCGACAAGCGGGGATGGGGCGGAGTTAGAACAGCTTCGTGACGAAAAGATCTTTCGAAACGATAACACTTCAAAAGAGAATAAATATGATAGCAACAGGGTAAAAGTGATGCTTAGGAAAACAGATGAAATCTCCCATTATTTTTACAAAACAGATCCTTTCCATGATGCACTGTAGAAGTCAGGTGTGACCTGAAGGACGCTGAAACCCAACATCATTCTTTAGGTTTTAGAATGTTCCCTTCAGGGCAGTTACAATGGATACTTGGTTAAATGCAAGATTTTCAAAAGTCTGTTTTGACTTTTTCATTTCTAAGAAAAAGTCCTAATCACAATCTGTTTTTCTATGTTTGCTATGAAATTCTAGTTCCTTGTTTTAAAAGCATCTATATAAGTGGCCTTCATCTGCTGTGACTTGTTCTAAAAAAAGGAGAACCTGTTTTTCCTTATTCTGATTTCTGACTTGCTGTTCCCTCTGCCTGGAATGT
This sequence comes from Ailurus styani, assembly GCA_002007465.1. Classification (NCBI taxonomy): domain Eukaryota; kingdom Metazoa; phylum Chordata; class Mammalia; order Carnivora; family Ailuridae; genus Ailurus; species Ailurus styani. Next base: position 1,605,566 of record LNAC01000017.1, read on the forward strand.
TCGCTCACCCTCCACACCCGGACCCTGAAATCCCTGTGACTCACTTTTTTAGGTAGTGGTCTTCTGCAGACCCTGGCTCCCTATCTCCAGAAATCCAGAATCCTATATGCACCAACACACACACACACACACACACACACACACACACATACACACACACTCACACACACTCACACACACGCACACATGACCCTCACCTACACATCTATTCCTCTAGCCCCTGATCCTGCTTTTTTAACTCCGTTCTTCCCCTGGCATGCTAAATACATTTTTTTCAATTATTTGTCTGTTATCTGCCCCGAGATCAGGGACTTTATCTATTTAGTTCACTATTTTGTCTCCAGTAATGGGCATGGAGGAAGCTCTCAATATTTGTGAGATGGTTGGATGGATGGATGGATGGATGGATGGATCAATAGATGGATGGAGGCTGGGATGCCAGCCAGTAGGGCATTTTGCTGAAATATGCAGCTTAATCCCCTATCTTCACCCCAGACTGAAGATGCCCTGAGAGTTAGGTCTATGGCTTGTCTTTTTTAACCAGTTTTCCAGGAGCCAGCCCTGAGGGTTCCCACAAACACCTGCTGGGCTGGAATAAAGCCCCATTGGAGTCCTCCAAATTCCCAAATTCTGAGCATCAAAGCCCCTGTCCCAAACTGCGACATCAGCCGAGGGGACAGCCCCAGGCCCCAGGCCTGTGGATTTTGCCATGAGTGTTTCTGTGTCGTAAACCAAAACAAAAGAACACAAAACGCCCTGGAAACTTCCAAACAAATACTCTGCCCCGCAGGCCGGAGGGTGTGGACAGGAGTGAGACAGCAGTGGCCGCAGGAGGGGGCACGGGTGACGTCGGTAGCCGCTGGCCGGGAGCACAGAGCTCTCCATGTTGGCGCTCTGCTCCAGAGTTATTAAAAATGCCAATCTAACAAGCCTGCGTGGCCGGCCCATGGAAAGTGGCGTGCTGTGTGTGACCGGCGCGGCTCCTTGGCGGGGCTCTAAATCAGTTCAAGATGTGTGGGGGTGACGGAGGGCGGTCGGCTAGCGCTGTGTGCACACCCCTCCATCGCCCCTCCGGGCGATGCTTATCAACGGGACAGTGGCAGTGCAGCCGGCTGCAGGCACCGAACCCACCCCCCGAGTGGGCCACCAAGGGCCTGGGCATGACCGACCTTCCCTCAGCCCGGGGGAGCACCCCCACGGCTCTGCCCCCCCATGAGGCTCTTCCCCAGGTGTCCCCCAGGAATCCTGCGCAAGCCTGTGCCGACCCTCTCACCATCACCACTTCTTAGAGGGGACCCAGCCCAAAAGTCTGGCCAGGACCCGGGCCCCAGTGAGTGATGATGCCAGGACGCAGACCCAGGACGGACAGACCCCAGGTTTGAAGTGAGCTCTCTTAAACCCATCGTGGAGGTTGCAAGGGGCCATGTGCGGTTTGGAGACTAGCCCGGAGAAAGATATTCTCTCCCTCCTGGGACAGCGGCTCCGGAGGCTGTGTCGCCAGGGGGAGGCCCACCCAGCCCCACAGGCACGTAGGCCTGGAGCTGAACTGCTCTGCCTCCCCAGTCTCCTCATGCCCCCCCAAGGGCAATGGGAGAGCTTCTTCACTTGTGGTTATGAAGACCAACTTAAGAGAAAGTCTCAAATCCCTATTTGCGATCACTATTACAAATAAAAGTTAATTATTCCTATCCCGCAAGAATACAGGAGAGATACAAGAACATGTAAAGGGTACAAAAGGTGTGAAATGTGAAATGTCAGCCTAGGGTCTTGGGCAAGCCACCCCCTCTCTCTGTCCCTGGGCTTCCAAACGGTGCGATGTTCCACGGTTCTCAGTGGGCCCTTCTGCCTGCGTGTCCCCACAGCTCGTGGCGCAGACGTCCATGACCACGTGTCGTCTTCCTTCCTGGGATTCGAGCCTACGTCCAGTTATCAACCGCTACACGAGTGGGTGTTTGCCAAGTCTGTGGAAAAACAGGGCAGAAGAGAGAGGGGAAGAGCTTGAGAAAGGAGAGTGGATCTGGACGAGAGGACGACCATTTTGGGCAAGGTTGGTAATAACAGGAAATGACTGTAGACGAACAGAGGCTCACATCTTGTTCAGGAAAAAAAAATGTCAGTGTGTGTGTGGATGTCACACTTGGCTAGGTCACCCTGCACCCTTGATTTAGAGAAGCCTCTCTAAAGTCTAAATATAAAGACAAGAGCAGGTTGTCACACATTCTGCCTGTTCTTATCTTCTGTCATGGGCCACGGGCTCCTCGTCGTTGTCAATTCAACAACCGGGTAACCGGAACCGTGTCCCAAGGGCCCGGTCTCCCACCCCAGGAATACAGAGCTTTGGGGGGGGACACATACATATATACATCTGTACATATGCACGTGGCTTTTTTCCTTTCCAGAAAGATTCATTTTAAGAGCGAACACACTGGGTGCCTGGGTGGCTCAGTCAGTTGAGCCTTCGGCTCGGATCATGATCCTGGGGTCCTGGGATCGGGCCCCACATCGGGCTTCTTGCTCGACAGGGAGCCTGCTTCTCCCTCTGCCTGCTACTCTCCCTGTTTGTGCTTCTCCTCTCTCCAACAAACAAATAAATAAAATATTAAAAAAAAAAAAGTGAACACACATCCACGGCCTTGCAGATAAAGAAGGCTCAAGAATCCTTGCAAGTCTCCATATCATTGAGTAGGTTTAGGGGCACACTAGAGGGCTTGGGGACAACTATTTACCGGGTGAGTCCCTCCCCCATTCTCTCACCTCCCTTGATGAGGGAGCCATGACCTCAGTAAATACGTGTCCTTCCCCTGCTTCTGAAGACAGAGACGGGATCATCACTAATCCTCGGCCAGAACCTCATAGTTCACAGAGGACTCTCACATTCCTTCTTTGATGCAACCCTTGACCAGCCCTGGAAGGTAGGAATCACATGCCCATTTCTCAGATGGGAACTCCGAGGCTCTGAAACAGGGCTTGTCCCCGAGAGCCTCAGCAGGACCTCGTGCCTGTCTGACTCACGAGCTGTCCCCTCCCCAGGGATGGCGCCACAGGCACTCCAGGAATGGGGCCTTGGTCCAGACTTCGGCTTGCGGCACCAGGAAAACCTGTGTCACTGAAACCATTACGTCAGAGGCCACTCCGTTCCTTCACCTAAGGTCATGTCCAGCAGCTTCCTGGCAACTGGAAACTCACAACCAGGCTCTGAGTGAGTCAGTCAGCTGGAGACAACTACCAGCACTGTCTGCTGAGGGGCTCACCAGGCCTGCTCTCCTTGGGGCTAATGCCTGTCCCGCCACCTCCCTCAGTAGAAACAACTGGAGGTGAACCTGCTCAGCCCAACCTCTAGCTCCTTCCTTAGCACGCCCCTGGGTTCTTGCCCTTTGGTGCCACGGACCCCAGAGCCTAAACCTCTCATTTTTTAAATGCATAAAATAAAAGACATCAAATTACAAAGGAAACCAATTAAAATACAGTTTCAAAAATAGCTTATTGGCAATAAATTAATATATGGGCTTTCTTGATTACTACGCTAAATAACGAGATCTAAATAACAAGATCTAACGTCCAACATAACTTGCAGGAGTGATGAGCATAAACAATGTTACATTCGCAAATGTCTCACGATAGGAAAACATCTTGGATTCTGTGAGTATCACGGTTGTCAAAGCTATTGGTTTGGGGCGTACATTCATCATAGAAGGAAATGCTAAATTTCAGTTAGAAGTTAGTGAAAATAAAGATTTTACTTTTTCCCCATCCAAGTTCATTAACCCCTGGGTGAGGGGAGGGGGGCTCAGTAGATTCAAGGTTAAAAAGCCCCATACTCCCATTTTACACTTGTACAGAGACTTAATCCCCTGCTGACAAGCAGGGTAGAGTAGGGGCTGGTAGCTCCAGCCCGACAGGGAGACAACTTGCATCCAAATCCCCACTCTGCCCCCTACGTAGCTGTGTGACCCAGAGAAGTTACATAACGTCTCTTTACCTCAGTACCTCAGCCATACGGAGGGTGGTAGTACTCACTACCTCAGGACACCAGTGCTTAGCCCAGTGCCTGGCACACAGTAAGTGCTCTATTAAATAATTTTCATTCTGACTGATTGTTTTCATCTGACCTTCCAAGAAAGCCCTAAAGGGCAGTAATTACCTCCATTTTTCCATCCGAAGCAACTGAGACTCAGAAAGGAGAAAGTTACGTGCCCAGCATAACACAGGCTTTTCTAATCATGATAGAGTCAGAGGAAAATTCCAGAAAGGTAATCTGAAAGAAACACAAGTCTGGACAGTGAGGAGATCCTAAGTAGAAAGGCAAAATTATCTTACTACTTGCCAATTAGGTGATGTGTTTACATTAAAAACACTGTTTTAGGGTTTTTCTCCTCCTCAGCAGGCAAAACTATGCTATTGCTGAATACATATCAGCACCGGTCACTCTAAGCAAAGCTGGCTCTCTGTATTCTCCAAGGTAGGTGTCCGCAAACTGTAGTGAGCGTGTGCTGCCATGCCAACATCTGTGCCTCTTGGGAAAAGCCCCCATCTCTCCCTCTCAGGCCATGAGGTACTGTGGGGCAGCCTTCTCATACCTACTCCCACCCCCACAGTGATCCAGATGAGCCACAGTTCAAAGGCTGGCATAAGACCCACACCAAACAAAACCAGGGTCAACCTGGTGGTTTCAGTTAGAACATTAAGAAAGGGGCTTTTTCTTCCTCTGAGAGTTACCAAGAGCCATTGCCAGCCAGCCATCTTTATCAGCACATGGGGAGAGCCTGTCTGATGAAGAGGACAAAGCCCAGGGGAGCAGGACTGATCATTAGAGAAATAACATCCTAAAGTTAGGACATGAGGACCTGGATCGAACCATACCTGATGGCCATTTCTACAGTACGTGTTTAGCTTCTGTTTAATGTGAGTTAGGTGATGCCACTTCCACACAAAAACATCTTACCTCACCAAATCTCCTCCTTATTTTCTTGCCTCCAACCTCCCTAGTTCAGTTCAGCGGGTTCCACTGGGCTCCAAACTCTTATAGGCCTAAGTCTGCCACAGTTTCTTATCCTTTTGGTGGGAGGAGGATGTCTTCAGCCCCTCACCACTCACCCTCTACCACCACCACTCAGGGGAGCCCTTTGCAGACTTAGGGTTCCCAAGAAACCCCTGGTGCTACATTGTCCTGGAGTTCAGTTCTGGGCTCTCTGCTGTGGTGGCAGGACATCTGATCTTGAGCCCGCTTCTACATCGTATCTGCAGTCCCTGATACCAGGATCTCCATTCTATTAGTCCAGTGACTGAGTAGACAATATGGGCTGCTCCCCAGGCAATCACTTTCCTCTCCACTATTTACTCCAAGGCAGATCATCAACATGCTAGCATCTTTCCTCTTAGTCCTAGGCTGACTTATAGCAAATTTTTGACACCGTTTCTATAACTGGCAAAGAAATGGCTTGGAAAGTCAGATGTGGGGTAGACTATTAAGTGAAAATAAATGCCTTATGGAGATCATTTAAACCTAAGCCGTTACAAATCCCGACTGTAAGAAGGAGGGCTAAGACTTTCTAATGCCCTGACAGTTAAAGTAGTCATTAAAATCCAGCCTCGTTCTCTAAGCCATGATTTTAAAGTCCTATCGGGAAAACTCGAGAGGACAGAGTGGGTTTGTGCAGTGGTGGGGACAATTACAGGGGCAGCAAAGGGAAAGAAAGTGAGTTTTCTCTGAGCTTCAGGGAGGCGGCCTGCACCGGCTCAGGGCCTCTCACAGAGAGCTAACTGGCTGCCTCTGAAAGCTTCCTTAAAGACCCGGATTTCCAGGTGGAACTGCATGTGGCTCAGAATAACTTGAGGATGGAGACAGAGTCCCCCTCTGGTGCCCAGAGAAAGGGACAGAGCTCAGAGGGTGATGGCCACAGGACCATGACGATCTGTGGCTCTTCTGGGCCAGGAGTTTAGCCCTGGGCCCTGCCTTGGGTGAGGCACACATGAGAGGAAGTCACTGACCTGAAATTCGCTGGCAGTAACCCTCATCTGCTGAGCACGTCCTCTGTGCTGGGCGACGTTTTCCTCAGTTTTACCTCACAGTGGGTACTCCCCCATGGAGTCCACGCTCCTTCCAGCCCCAGCTTACACAAGGAAGCTCAGGCCTTAAAAGGTCAAATTCCCGTGTTCGTTATTGGTTGCTGTGTTCAGAATTACCTCAGAACTTAGTAGCTTAAACCACTTTTATTTATCATCTCAGAGTTTCTGTGGGTCAGGAATTTAGAAACATCCTGGTGAGGTGGTACTGGCTTGGGGTCTCCAAAAAGGTTGTAGCCGAGATATTGGTCAGGGCTGATGTCAGCTAAAAGCTGGTCTGCAGCTGGGGGATCCCCTCCCAGGATGGCTCACTCACATGGCTGGCGGCCGGGGGGGCGGGGGGGGGCTTCAGTCCCTCAGCTTGTAGGCCTCCCTGCGGCGCTGCTGGGGTGTCCTCACCACATGGTGGCCGGCCGTGCCCCATGTGGGTGATCAAGGAGAGAGACCAAGGAGGAAGCCACCGTGCCTTGTACATCCTAATCTCAAATGTTGTGTGAGAGGCTTCTGCCACACTCTGTAGCCTCCAAAGTAAGTCACTAAGAACAGCTCAGCTCACACTTAAAGGTAGAGGATTTTGGCTCTACTTCATGAGAGAAGAAGTATCAAAGAGTTTGCCAACGTTTGTTATAGCTACCACATTACCTTATACAAGATCACAACGTGGCTGAGCCATAGAAAGCCTGGCTTCAAGGCCCAACACTATTTTGCCCCTCAGCAAACAACGAGAAGGAAACCTTCCCCCTGTGTGTCTGTGACACACATGTCAGTTACACCGTTTGAACAGATAAGACCTACACATGGTAAAACATTCAAAATTAAACAAGAAGGGTGTACAGTAGAAAGAAGTCCCCCTTCCCACCTCAAGCCCCTGATTCTTTTTCTCACATGTAACTGCTGCTGATGGTTTTGCAGGAATCCTTCCAGACCTCATTGAAGCCAGTGGCTCTCGGTGTGATCCTGGCCAGCAACAACAGCGTCACCTGGGAACTTGCAGGAAATAGAAACTCTGGGGCCCCCACCACAGACCTAATGAATCAGAAACTCTGGGGGTGGGGGCGCCTGGGTGGCTCAGTGGGTTAAAGCCTCTGCCCTCTGCTCAGATCATGATCTCAGGGTCCTGGGATCGAGCCCCACATTGGGCGCCCTGCTCAGCGGGGCACCTGCTTCCTCCTCTCTCTCTGCCTGCCTCTCTGCCTACTTGTAATCTCTCTCTCTGTCAAATAAATAAATAAAATCTTAAAAAAAAAAAAAAAGAAACTCTGGGGGTGGGGCTCAGCCCTCCGTTACAAGCCCTCCAGGTAAGCCAGATGAGCACCAAGGTTTACGAACCACTCCTCTCTGCATATACAAGCAAAGCAGCAATCGCTTGCACACCTCACATGTTCCCTCCATCTAGAGCGTGTTATCAGTGAACTTTTGTACATCCTGAAGTTATCATGTCAATAGCACGATTTCAGGTGCATTGTATTATGCCTGAGTAAAAACTATGAGACTTTGATATCATTTGCCCTGCTTCTGTAATTCTTTTTTTCTCTCTCTCTCTTTTTTTTAATGTAGTGGGAACTCTCCCCCTATGAAAATATCCAGAGTGTGTCTTGATCTCTGGGAGATCCTGGGCCTTGCCTGCAGTTGAAGGAGTCCGTTCAAGATGGTTCCACTACAAGTCGTCTTACATGTCCAAAGACCATAGTATTTCTCCTGCTGATATCCTGCAATTTCCCTCCTCCTGCAGACGAGTTGTGATGCCAGATGTCACAGAGATCTCATTTCTGCCGATGCCTGTTTGACTATTGCTGGAACTCCCTATTCATACAAATATGATTGAGGCCTACGAATTTTTCTCCCAATAGTTATACTAATGATAATAATAATGGCAAGAGGAATAAGGCAGTTGTACCCTAAAGAAAACAAAACACACCCAAGAAAACAAAATACTCTAAATACTAATCCCGACAAATCAGGAAATGCCTTTTTATTTGACCAAACGTATTCCAAATACAAAAGAGCCCACTAGAGGCTTCCTTCAGCTAGCAACTCGAGTTAGCTTTAAGCATGATTCAATTTACAAAAAGCCATTATTCCCTTATGCAACCTTCTGGGAATGCATCCATGGAATAAAGTGACGTCTGCTGGACAGCCGGGCCGTGATGACAGTGCCGATGTCCTCAAATTGTGTTAATAACAAGCAGCACATCTTACCTTTTTATACTCCACGTATTCAAAAAGCAGTAACTAAAATAAAACATCGTATTTCATTCTTTTCTAGGCATTATATCAATAAGCAAGCGTCTGGGACTTCTGGCTGTGGGTCAGAATATAGATACTATGGGTAGGCATGTGTTTCTAGGATACATTATCTGTAGCAAGTTTGTGCGTGTTATCTTGGGCATGTGAGTTATCTCTTACGGCATAACAAATTACCCCCAAATTTAGTACCTTAGGCAACAAATATCTATTATCTCATATAGCTTCTGAGGGTCAAGAATCAAGAGTGGCCTGGTCCAGGGTCTTTTGTCGGGTTGCCATCAAGCTGTTTCCCAGGGCTGCGGACTCTCCTGTCCTGGGCTAGGGCTACGGGGTTTCCTTCCAAGCTCACTCTCATGGCTGCAAGCAGAAGGCTTCAGTTCCTTGCCACGCGAACTTCTCCATAAGGCTGCTGCTGACATGGCTTTCCTCAGAGCAGGCGATGAATAAGAAAGAAACAGAAAGACAATGATATCACCCTGCCTTTTATGACCTGCTCCCCTATTTCCACCTTACTCTGTTCATTAGAAATAACGTTAGATCCAATCTGCACTCAAAGCAAGGGACTGACTGTGTGTGTGTGTGTGTGTGTGTGTGTGTGTGTGTGTGTGTGATCTATGTGAATCTATGTGTGTAAGATGTTCCAAGTATTTGAAAAAATGCTGTCTTCTCATCAAAAATGACTATTCTATGTTTGAAAGCATTAGTCGGCTAATCTGGTTGTGTCATTTACCCAGCCTGGCATCTAATTAGGATAAAAAAAAGAGGCAGGGCTGGTAACCTGACAAAAATCAAAGGATTTAAATTGGGGGTGGGGAAAATAGCCTAAATACCCACCAATAGAGGGTTATTTAAATAAAGGATGCCTGCTGGGCCATCGTTAAAAATAACCATATTGTCGGGCGCCTGGGTGGCTCAGTGGGTTAAAGCCTCTGCTTTCGGCTCAGGTCATGATCTCAGGGTCCTGGGATCGAGGCCCGCATCGGGCTCTCTGCTCTGCAGGGAGCCTGCTTCCTCCTCCTCTCTCTCTGCCTGCCTCTCTGCCTACTTGTGATCTCTCTCTCTGTGTATCAAATAAATAAATAAAATCTTTAAAAAAAAAATAAATAACCATATTGTCAAAGAATATATGGTGCCATAAGAAGATTCTCATTATATAATCTTAATCAAAAATCACAAAAATGGGGCACCTGGGTGGCTCAGTGGGTTAAAGCCGCTGCCTTCGGCTCAGGTCATGATCCCAGGGTCCTGGGATCGAGGCCCACATCGGGCTCTCTGCTCAGCAGGGAGCCTGCTTCCTCTTCTCTCTCTGCCTGCCTCTCTGCCTACTTGTGATCTGATCTCTCTCTCTCTGTGTCAAATAAATAAATAAAATCTTTAAAAAAATTACAAAAATGGGGCACCTGGGTGGCTCAGTGGGTTAAAGCCTCTGCCTTCGGCTCAGGTCACGATCTCAGGGTCCTGGGATCTGGAGGCCAGAATATAAAAAGAACTCTTACAACTCAACGACAATGAAAACCACCCAAATTTAAAATGGATATAGAACTTGAATAGACATTTCTCTGAAGACGATGTACAAATGGTCAATAAGCACACAAAACGATGTTCGACATTGTTAGTTACAAGGGAAATGCTGTTCAAAACCACCATGAGACAATGCCTTATACCTACTAGTATGGTAATAATAATAATAGTAAATTCATTTTTAAAGATAAAATTCAAAAGAACAGAACATAGCAAGTGTTGGTGAAGACGTGGAAAAATCGGAACCCCATCCCCATACATTGTTGGTAGGATGATAATATAATGCAGCCGCTTTGGAAAACAGTTTGGTGGTTTCTCAGAAAGTTAAATTTAGAATAGCCATATGACTCAGCAATCCTGCTCTGAAGTATATAGATCCAAAATAATTAAAATCAGGTGTTCAAACAAAACTGTGTATAGAAATGTTCATTTGTGCAAAAATCTGTGCAGTGCTATTCACAATAGCCAACAGGTGGAAACAACCCCAATATCCACCAACTGATGGATGGGTAAGCAAAATATCGTACAGCCATACAACAGAATATTATCCAGCCAGAAACAGTAATGACGTTCTGGGACATACTATACTATAGACGAACCTTGAAATCATTATACTAAGTGAAAGAAGCCAGACACAAAGATCACATATTATACGTTCCATGTATATCAGATGTCCAGAATAGGCAAATCCATAGAGACAGAAAGCAGATTAGTTGTTGTCAGGGGCTGGGCGGTGAAGAATGGACAGTGTTCTTCATGCATTCAGCGTTTCCTTTTTCAGGTGATGAAATGTCTTGGAACTATACACAAGTGAAGGTTGCACAATGTTATAAATGAACTAACTGCCACTGAATTGTACACTTTAAAATGGTTCATTTTATCACTATATCTTCTGTGAATTTCAACTCAATTTTTAAAATAAAATAAAGGGATGCCTGGGGGGGCTCAGTTGGCTAGGCGTCTGCCTTTGGCTAGGGTCATGATCCCGGGGTCCTGGGATTGAGTCCTGCAGCAGACTCCTTGCTCAGCAGTGAGCCTGCTTTTCCCTCTGCCTGCTGTTTCCCCTGCTTGTGCCTGCTCTCTCTCTGACAAATAAATGAATAAAATCTTAAAAATAAACTAAGATAAAATAAAATACTCCCCAAAGTCACACAGCTAATATATGGAAGTATTTGGACCCAGGTGGTCTGGGTCTCAGAGCCTACACTCTTCACTAGATCAAAAGGAAACATCAGAAAATTAACAGAAGTTTCCTGGAGGATGGGGCTGAAGGTAATTTATATTCTTTAAAAAAAATTCTTCCCCAATTTTTCCTAATAATGATAATAAATATACATATAATTTAAGAATGGGGATCTCTGGGTGTCCCGTGTGTCATCATAAGACCAAAGGCTAATCCAGGGAAATTAGGAAGGCAGATTAGCCACAGGTTTGTCCCTGAGTTTCCAGAACTCAGCTCTTCATACTCCGATGCCACCTACACCACACCACACCCATCCAGCTGCAGAAGATCCTAGAGATCTGGTCAAATCTGTAAGCTGCACGGAAATCCCCACAAATCTGGGCACTGTGGCAATGTGTAGCCACTTTCTCCAGAGAGGACCTTTCTCCTTGGTTACTTACTGGGGGTTCCAAAGAGGGAGGGATCCTTGAAAGAGTCCTCAAGAGGGCGCCTGGGTGGCTCAGTGGGTTAAAGCCTCTGCCTTTGGCTCAGGTCATGATCTCAGAGTCCTGGGATGGAGCCCTGCATTGGGCTTTCTGCTCAGCGGGGAGCCTGCTTCCTCCTCTCCCTGTCTCTCTGCCTGCCTCTCTGCCTACTTGTAATCTCTCTCTCTGTGTCAAATAAATAAATAAAATCTTAAAAAAAAAAAAAAAGAGTCCTCAAGAAACCATAGACGTCTCACAATTTTCTTTTGCTTCCCTGGAGAAGTGCCTTGGAAGCTCAGGGATTTATTCTACGAACAGCTGGTATTTGCAACTCGGGCAAAGATGCATACATGAGGATGTTTATTGCAGTATTGTCTCCTAGCAAGACACATGTAGGAACAGTCTGAACATCTACCAGTAGAGAACAAGCCAATCCATCAGGGTACTTCTGCACAGCCTTTATCAAAAACTAGAGTTCCCCAATGCCAGATATGGAAATCTCTCGACGTCTCCTGGGCTGAAAAATGATGACAGCAGCAGGCAGAAAAATTTGAAATGAAGATCATACTTGGGTTATTTAAAAATGTTATGTCCAATATTCATAGATAACTACTATACTGTTTTGATCCTTTTTGTAAGCAGGTGTATCTTTGATTTGTGTAAGAAAAATCTAGTTTTAATAAAATAATTGCAATACCTAATTGCAATGAAGCAGCAGGAGAAACTAGTACATACAAACATGCTGCTATATACCTTAGGGAAAAAAACACAACTAACAATAGAACTAAATTTGCATTTGAAAAAATGATTCCTCTGTTGTTTGTTGTTACTGAGTCTGCAGTCTACAGAGAGAATTCCTGGCCCTTCCCAAATTTTTAGGAATAGGGCCAGGCTTCCATATTAAAAAGAAGTCCCTATGTGATTCTAAGGACCACCTCTTCTCTGCCCCCACTGTCCCTACACACACAGAGCAAAGAGCACTGGCTTTGGCTCTGCCACTTACTAGATGCCATGAAACTGGGGAATTAACATCTGGGGCCCTCAATTTCTTTATCTGTGAGATGGGGAGAAGAGAAAGTGCATGAAAGGTCCAGCTCTACTAGTAGAGAATAAAGAGGAGGCCGTGGGCAAGAGCAGAAGAAAGAACTTGGAATCATTCCCATTGGGGTTCAAACGCCCCCATTTATTAACCACGATTTTTACCTCCTTTGGGGCTAATAGTACTTACCACCTGGGGGTTTTGTGAAAATTAAGCGACAATCCATGCTAAGCACCGAACACATAGCAGGTCTGCAACAAAAGATAGCAGGTGTATTTGATCAATCTTTGCTCCTTCCTCTTCCAAGAACAGGGATGGATAATGAGTAGGGGCCGCTGTGAATGTGCACTTTGCCCCGGACTTCCAAAAAATCAAACTATAAATGGTGTGTTCCATTCTCCCTAGGTATAAAGGAAGCAGTCATGCCCTGACCTGGTTCCAGGGTCATCCTATTCTGGTCCTGTTTGACCAACTAAAAGGGAAGGAGGAAAGGAACGGGGTGGGGTGGGGAAATGCAGCACAGCGTAGGCAACCAGGCACCTGCTAAGATCCTGTCGGAGTTGGCACTCAAGAATCAGGGCAGTTCTGGGGTGCCTGGGTGGCTCAGTGGGTTAAAGCCTCTGCCTTCGGCTCAGGTCATGATCTCAGGGTCCTGGGATCGAGCCCTGCATAGGTCTCCCTGCTCAGCAAGGAGCCTGCCTCCTCCTCTCTCTGCCTGCCTCTCTGCCCACTTGTGATATCTCTCTCTCTCTCTCTCTCTCTCTCTCTCTCTCTCTCTCTCTCTGTCAAATAAATAAATAAAATCTTTTAAAAAAAAATCAGGGCAGTTCTAGAGAATAACCTGGATGTCTGAACCTCTGTGCTACAGATGGGGACCGGAAGGTATTTGTCCCAAGATTCACTTCACCCTTGAGATATTCTCCCCAAATGAGGTTACACAATTAGTTGCAGAAATACTCAGTCCCATTTGCAAATACATAGGTATTTTCCCCCTAAATCCTGTAATCATCTCATGATTCATATGCATTGTGCTTGTATTTTAAAAAGCACATTAAAAAAAAAAACCAAGTCGCCAACGCCAATATTTTACACATAGTGTAATATATATTACTTGGTCTTGGCACTTCTTCCTCTCTTCTTGTTTTAATTACTGGGGGGAGCCTCACAATCCCAGGCCCCCTGGAGATGCCCGCAGCCGCGGACAGCTCCTCCCAGGGCTCCGAAGTCCTGGGAATGGACCCAGCCCGCCGCCGGAACGGATCCCACGGCGAGCAGAAGGGACCACGGGCCTCCGCACCTGACAGGCCCGACACCCTGGCCAGGGCGAGCCCAACAAAAGGCGCCGTGAAATGCAGCAGGAGAAAGGGGCTGCAGCCCCCGTCGGATGGGAAACACTGCTGCCAACCAGCCCCGGGGCCGTGCCGCCCTTGTCCCCGGAGTGAACTCTCCCTCTCTGCACCCAGCTAATGGCGGGGCGCGCGGCCGCGGCCCCTCTTCTCCCTCCCTTTAAAGAGAAGGGCGCGATTGTGTGGATTTCACAGTCTGAGCACAGCTGAAAGGGAGAGAATTAAGTCTCCCTCACGGCTCTTTTCAAGGAGGCCGAGGCTGCGATTCGCCTTCATTCAGAATATATGAAGCTTTTGTGCGTCGGGGCCGGGCAGCCGCCGCGGCCCCGCTCCCCGGCTGACTCTCTTTACAGTGGAAACGTACAGTAATTAACACGGGTTCCGCTCCCGCCCGCGCCGCGAGTTGAAGGGGGCCGCCGCCTCCGCGCGCCTGGGAACCGGAGCCGCCGGGGCCCGCGTCTGTCCACCTGAGAACGCCGCGGCGCATTTGTAACCGTGGCCTTGCAGCCCGAGAGCCATCCATTCTGGCTCGGAGCTGCCGGGCTGTCAGGGTGCGCCGCGGCCCCCGCATGTGTTGCTAATAAAAGCCCAGCCCTGTCGCTCCACCTAGCAAGCTCCCGGCAGGGGCACTGCCTGGGCAAGGGGGAGGAGACCCTGGGGCCAGCCGAGGAGACCCTGGGGCCAGCCGGGGTGACCCTCGGGGGGCTTCTCCATCTCTGATTGCGGGGAGTCTGTGATTCTGACGGGGCGGGGGCAGGAGGGATGTAGACAAAATACTTAAGCCTTCCTCCATGGGAATTGTCACCATGAGATTAAAATTTAATTTAATTTATTGGGGTTTTTTTTTTTTTTTTTTGGTCTGAAGGAGATGAAATCTGAAATCTGGCCCGAGTGGCGGAGGCCTGCCAATATTTTGGCGGTGCTTAGTTTTCAAGCTTCTTTATTGTCACTCTACTCAGATGATTCATGCTAGAAAGCATGTTGTATCATTTATCCAGTAACGCAACCTAATAACCCCCCCCTTCAAATATGTTCCTTAAAGAGCCAGAAGAATTTGTTCCTGTAGACTCAAACCTATGTTCTTAATAAAGTCTGATTGAAGGAATGGAGCTTTCAAAAAAAATAATAATAAGGTTGGGGGCTCGAGAGAGGAGCTAATCTGATGCTTGCGGATGAAACTCGAACACTGCTCTCTTGTTTCCTCCCTTCCCTCTCTCCTGGTGGGGTTAAAATGCATGGCTTGCCCCAAAATTTTGAAAGCAAAGTTCATTTTTATTTATTTTTTTTTTTTAAAGATTTTATTTATTTATTTCACAGCGGGAGAGAGATCACAAGGAGGCAGAGAGGCAGGCAGAGAGAGAGAGGGGGAAGCAGGCTCCCTGCGGAGCAGAGAGCCCGATGTGGGCCTCGATCCCAGGACCCTGAGATCATGACCTGGGCCGAAAGCAGAGGCTTTAACCCACTGAGCCACCCAGGCGCCCGCAAAGTTCATTTTTAAAGACCGTCTTCCTCCCACTGTGCGCAGGAGAGTGATGCCCGTGCTCTGATTTGAGTTCTGTAGGAAGGAAAGCGATGTATTTATGAGACAAGCAATTACTGAAGTAACTCAGCACCCGCCCATGGTTTGGTGTCACGGTGAACGAGGCTTCTACCCTGGGCTACTGAGGTCTTCTGAGTGGTGTTCAATAGGCTCTTTGAAAGGTAGGTCACTTGTGTTGACCAGCTGTAAGCCTCTCAAAGCAGGTACCTCCATCTCTAGGCAAAATTCCCCTCCCTTTCAGTGAGGTGGGTTCAAGTGCCAAGGTCCCAAGGCTAAAATGGCAGGCCCCCCTGCTGGACAAGACTCCCCATGAAGGCAGTAGAGCATGGTGCTTAATAAAGGCCATGGGCGGGCGCCTGGGTGGCTCAGTGGGTTAAAGCCGCTGCCTTCGGCTCAGGTCATGATCCCAGGGTCCTGGGATCGAGGCCCACATCGGGCTCTCTGCTCAGCAGGGAGCCTGCTTCCTCCTCTCTCCTCTCTCTCTGCCTGCCTCTCTGCCTACTTGTAATCTCTCTCTGTGTCAAATGAATAAAAAAATAAATAAATAAATAAAAAAAAATAAAAAAATAAAGGCCATGGGCTCTCTCTCTGGGTTCAGATGTTGGTGTTTCCGTTTACTCTGGGCGATCTTAGACAAGGGAACTCCCCTTACTGTGTCTTAGTGTCCTCCTCTGTAAAATGCAGATAACATACCTACTGTTCTAGGTGTAATGGCCATCAAATGATGTAACACATGTTAGCTTTGGTTCATTATTTTTAAAAACAGCGACCATTTATTTAGCACTCATCCTGTTCTTTTCCTATATCACATCATCACATCATCAATGGATATTATTATCCCCATTTCACTGATAAGGAAAATGAACCTCAGAGAAACAAAAGTGAAGGACCTGGATCCATGTCGCACCATGACTTTAAAGGCCCTGGTGCAATTTCAAGTTGTCCTGAGAGGAGGGAACAAGGGAACAATCTGGTCAAGGGTGAGATAAGATGGTAAGATTCAGGCTCTCAGCTGATTGAGAAGTAAGTGATTTTTAACCCTTTAACAAGGGGACTTAAATCCTGTATATGCTCTCTCCTCTTCTCTGTCATCGTGGTGTGTGCGGTTGACTGTTCCTTGCCATGTCTTCTCACAACTTTCCAGATCCAGTGATCCCTGGCCAAGAAACAAAAATGGAACCATTGCATCCCCAGTGGATTTGGATGAAAATGGAGATAAAGTCAGGTACAGCTCCAGGAGGAGACACTGGAGAAGAGCCAGACTGGGTCTACAAGGAATCACAATGACATGGTGGGCATATGCATGCCCTATCAAGGTCACGTGAGATGGCAGCATATTCACACTCTATCAAGTTCACAATCAGACGGAGGGGTATTCATGCTCTGTTAAGTTCACTTGCTCGCAACATATCACTCTGTAAATATCACTACATCTGAGCAATTGGGAATGTTTTATTGGAAAAATGAGTTTTTTCTGTTTCTGTGTTTTCACACTAGTAGATTGGTTCAATAATATGTGAGACCTTTTTTGGTGGGGGGGGGAGAAAAAAACACCTGTATGTGAATATACTTTGGGTGTTAGGGCACAGCACAGTGGTTAAGAGGCTTATCTTTGGCATCGGAAAGTCCTGCGTTCAAATCCCATTCCCACCAGTTACTAGCTTGGTCACCTTCAGCAAATTCCTTGATCTCACATAAACTACAGACTTGTCATCTCTTACATGGGAATAACAATAGTCCTTGCCTCAAGGGGTTCCCATGAAGCAAACACTTCCCTATAGGCTGAGTGTTTTGAATTCTACCACTAGAGGTTCATTGCCTAGGATGTTAACATTTTACATGTCAGTGTCATGACCTACTCACTTAATCCTCCCTCTGAGGGTTCAACATCTAGTTACAGGCTGAGCAAGAAGTATTTCTTCTCTAGTCCCACCCCTACTCCCCATTCTTGCCTCCTTTTGCTCCAGAAGTCTCTCCTGAACCCTCATCCTGGACTAGACCTGTCATAGGACTGACATGACCCCATGTACTTGCTCTTCCTAACACTTAACGCCCCTCTACTGTGTGTTCTACTCCTGTCTTCCAAGTCTGGTTAGGGAGCCATGACGAGAAGCACCAGATCAGTCCTGTTCTTGACTTCCTAAGCTCTGGGCTAGCAATGACTACCTCTGTCACTCAGACTGTGGCCTTGAATACTGCTCCCCAGCAAAAGGGACCAGCACTCCTTTGGAGAAATGACTGCTTCCATGTCTGAAGCAGGAAATGTACAAGTTGAGCTTGGATCATCTTTTACCAGAAAGCAAGGAACTGTTCAAAGATGATTAAGGTTCTATGAAAAAGAAGTCAACTTTAAAAAGCTCACATCGGCCAAAGAGGGACCATTTGTGCATCAAGAAATAACTGGATAGACTGAAATACATAAAATATGTTGAAAGCCATGAGCCTGTTGACCTTTGAAGAAGGCTATATAACTAACCCATTTTTCTGAAAAACGGTAACTAAAGAGAAAAGATCAAGCATTCCTCCTGCCTTTCCATACTGACTGTGCCATGGGCAACCAAATAGTTGATGGAGAGAAGCTTCTTTTTATGGAATTATTATGGCTAATAAGTGAATAGAGAATGTTAGGGTTAGGATGTTACTACTTCACCACCTCTAAAGAAGTAATGAATCTAGAAACTGATCATCACCAAGAGACAATGAGCTACTGGCCTGTGATGGAAGAATATAATGTCATCCGGGGAGCCTGCGTGGCTCAGTCGTTAGGCGTCTGCCTTTGGCTCAGGTCATGATCCCCGTGTCCTGGGATCTAGCCCTGCATCGGGCTCCCTGCTCTGATGGGAAGCCTGCTTCTCCCTCTCTCACTCCCCCTGCTGCTGTTCCCTCTCTCGCTGTGTCTCTCTCTGTCAGAAAAATAAATAAAATATTTAAAAAAAAGAATATAATGTCATCCATAAAATAGTCTTTCCAAAAATAGAACTTGAACCTGATCAAACCTCTAGATCTAACTAACAATTTATAGGAATTACAGGGGACAGAGGAACCTATTGTGTGACACCACGGGGATGCAGACAGGTGGGAAATCATGGACAGGAACCCTGGTGTTGGACAAACAAATGTATTGTAAGAAAAATAGAGAGATGGGGAAGGAAACCTAGGCATTAAAAGAAATTTTGAGAGACATAGCAACAGATTGCAATGTATGGACCTTATTTCCATAGTAATTTCAATAAATTATTATTCTTAAAATAAATTAGGAGATACATTTAAACACTACCTGGATATTTAATGATATTAAGAAATTAATGTTAATTTTTTAGATGGGATAATGACATTGTGTTTATTTTTTTTAATAATTTTTTATCTTTAGAGATAGATGCTAAAATGCTTATGGGTTAAATGATATCATGTCTGTGATTTGTTTCAAAATAGTCCTGGGAAAGGGGAGAAGTGGGTGGGAAGAGTTTAGACAGAACAAGTTTGGGGATGTGTTGATAACTGGTAAAGCAGGGTGATAGTAAGTGAAATTCTTTTTTTTTTTTTAAAGATTTTATTTATTTATTTGACAGAGAGGGATTACAAGTAGGCAGAGAGGCAGGCAGAGAGAGAGGAGGAAGCAGGCTCCCCGCCGAGCAGGGAGCCCGATGCGGCCCTCGATCCCAGGACCCTGAGATCATGACCTGAGCCGAAAGCAGAGGCTTTAACCCACTGAGCCACCCAGGCGCCCAAGTGAAGTTCTTTATACTAGTCTCTCTCTTTTGTATAGGTTTGAAAATTTCCATAATAAAAAGGGAAAAGGAAAAAAAAAAGACATCACAGGTATCAGCTTCTGCCAGAAGAGACATTCGGTTTTCAGGGCCTCCGATGTCAGGGGATGGCCACACTCTTTGCACCAGCTGGGCCTGATTTCACATAATGAAAGAATGTGTCCATTTATTCGTTCGTGTTAATTCTATTGTCTATTTTCTCTGCAAGGATGTGAGCTCTGAAAGGCCAGGATCTCTTTTTGTTCACTGGTCAGAGACACTGAGCAAGTCCTCTGTAAATCCTTGTTAATGGAGTACTCCTCACATGAAAGGCCAGGACCAATATTTCCATTTTACAGAGGAGAACACTGAGGAAGAGGGAGCTGAACTTCTTGCCTAGGGTCGTGGGGCTGGGACTCGTACTCCAGTGTCTGCAAGGCTCTCATTCAATATTTTTGGTGAGTCAGGACATCTCAACCCGGTGCAGGAAGCTGAAATGAGGTCTACAGGTCCTGGCATTTGTAAGTGCATACTATCTGTCCTTCTTAGGTGGTCTGCATGGGAGAGATGGCGAGTGGGACAGGTGGGGATAATAGTAACAGCTCGTATTTCTTAGGGCTAGATGCCATTTTGAGCACTCTACCACAGTGAGCTCACTCCATGCTCACGACAACCCGAGAGATGAGTACTACTGGCTACCCCTGGAGGCCAAGGCCCGGGGAGCACACACATTCTGACCCCAGGGCCTCAGACCTTAATCCTGACATTAGAACTTTTACTCCTTCAAAGGCCATTGAAAAATAAGACTGTACTGGCGGGGGCTGGGGCTTCTGCTGACGGCAGCACACGTACTGGCCTGAAGGCTGGACTCTGAGGACAGGCAGATGGAATGCTCACCTGACAGTAGCCATTGGATAACAGGTTAATAGGTTAACAGCAGATAACTGCAGGGTCACATTATTCTCGATTATCTAGCACTCTTGGGACAGGGGGTCAGAAATCCTCCAGTAAATTCCAACTCAGCCACTAACTCTCTCAGTGGGCCCCAGGCAGCTCCCTATCCCCTCTTGGACCTCAGTTTCTCCATATTTCAAACCCAGAAATTTGGACCAGACAGATGTTCCCAAAGGACACCGCGCAGTCTGACATCCTTTCATTCGACACTGAAATTCTATGATCCTACCAAGGGAGCCATGGTGTGTCTGGGACATCTCCACATCAAGCAGTTGGAGGCTCATTTTTAACCCCTCATAGATGTCTCTTACAAATTATCCAGGGTCATGGATTAGTTTAAATACAAAAGCTTAATTTCCTCTGCTTGGCTACTGTTATAAGGAATGATCAAAAGGAGTCAAGGAACAAACACAGTTGGCTGGAGAGAGAATGCCCGGGATGAACTGAGGGACGTCCTCTCCCCGGACCCCTCCGGGTTTGGAAATCTCTGGGGCCTGTAATTCGCTGCTGCATTAGGCAGTGCTGAGATGAATCATAACATTTGGAGCCGTCAAAGAAAGGGAGAAGAAAGGAGACGGAGGCCAGGGAGAGTGAAGGCTCAGTGTTTTCTCAGTTAAATACATGTTTTCACTGCAGTGTGATGGGCTGAGAGCAATGAATGGCCATGATTTAGTTATCTTTTGGATGGATGATTTTAAATGCATGCTGGAAAGGCTTTCATGAGACTGACTTTTAAAGCCGAGGCACAGAGTGGAAGTCTTTGGTGGGGGAGCTGCTGCTTGTCTTTCAGAGGTTGTGAAAGCCCAGGGCCTGGAGATTCCTGGTGAAGGCATTTTGTTTCTGTGTTTTCCACTGGCACATGATCACTTCCACCCTGGAATCCTTCAGACTGTGGTCAGACACCTTGTCGTAAGCAAAGGGAGAGGAGCGAGTTGACGTTGCGAGGGGAAGGAAGGGGGACCTGAAGGCAAAAGGTGTGGCTGTAGAATTCTTTGAGTCCAGGCGATGTTTATTGAGAGCTTCTATGTGCCCATGGCTCCGGTGGGCAAAGTGAGGTGTTGGAGGAGACAATGAGGGATGACCCTCAGTGGTTACAATGACTGCTCTGCCCGACCGTTCATGAGCAAAAGGGGTCACACCCACTTGCCTCAACATTGAGAGGTTGGCTTTTATCCCCCCTATTATGTGAAAGAACACCAGGGAAGACAGCTAGGTCAGCCTTTTGTCTGTACCCCAGTCCTCTCCTTCAGGAAGACCTCACCAGGCCCTGTTACTACTTGCTTGAAAAGCTTTAGCAGCTCCTCAGTGCCCGAGGAAAGGACCAGAATCCTTACCATGAGGTACAATGCTCATCACCAAGCCCTGAGGACGTTCTCTAGGTCAAGCATCGTGAGTAGCATTTTATATATGTTGTCTCATTCAATCCTCACATCACCATCCAAGATAAATACTATTGTCATCCGCATGTTACATAGGAAGAAATCAAGTTCAGAGAGGTTATGTGCCCTGCCCAAGGTTAGTGGAGTGAGGAGTTGAACCCAGGGGTCTGATTTAGGGTCTGAACACTTTTTGATGCCCCTCAAAAGCCCATTTGCTCCTCCTGGGCCTCAGACTGCCTGCACAATTCTGTTCCACCCTATTCCATCTGTCTGTGCTCTTCCTCCTCACTTCCCTCTGCCTGGAAAGAGCTGTTCATGCTTCAAGACATGGTTAGAAGTTTACCTTCTCCACGAAGCCACTGCACCAGCCCTGGTGACTTGGTTTCTCCTTTCTGCCAACTCCCAGGGCTCTGAAGCTTCTCTGGGTGATTGTACTGAGCTCCTCTGGGCAGTAATTGTAGCTCCCTGGTTCTTTCTTCATCAAACTAGAAGCTTCTTAAAGACAAGACCCCAAAGGGATGACACAGTCTGGAGCAGGAGACAGACATAAATCGCTACAGAAACATACTTTATAGGGGGATGAGGTGTGTGGGGGGGGTGAAACAGGTGAAGGGGGCAAAAATTGGAAAACCAAGGTTCACACAGATATTTACACAGTCATGTTCATAGCAGCATTATCCACAATAGCCAAAGGTGAAAGCGACGCAAACGTCCTTTGATGGATGAATGGACAAACCAAATGTGGTATACATACAATGGAATATCATTCAGCCTTAAAAAAGGAAGAAAATTCTGCAACATGCTACAATAGGAATGAAACTTGAAAACCTCACGCTTAGTGAAATAAGCCAAACACAAAAGGACAAATAGGGTCTGATTCCATTTATGCGAGGTATGTAGGGTAGGCAAAGGCACAGAGACAGAGAGTAGGGAGGTGGTTGCCAGGGGTTGGGGGGCGGGGGATGGGAGTTTGTGTTCAACTGAGCACAGAGTTTCAGTTTGGGAAGAAGAAAAATTTCTGGAGATGGACGGTGGTGATGGTTGCACAGCACGGGGAGTGTACTTAATGCCGCTGAATTGTACACTTAATGGTTAGAGTGGTAGATTTTATGTTATGGATATTTTACCATGAAAGGAAGGAAGGAAGGGAGGGAGGGAAGGAGGAGGAAGGAAGGACGGAAGAAGTACCTGTAAGGAAAAGAACTAATTTCTATGACAAGCACTCATCGTAAATAACACTGTTTTCTACACCATTCCTCGCAATTTTGAAATAGTGAAACTAAAAAGAAATCACAAGAGAGCCGTTGGCAGCCCCCGAGTGTGGTGGAGTGTGTTCCTACCTTGTCGGATCTCCTTGCCTGGGGAGTTTGTAAATTACCTGGGCACATAAGAAGCCGATCTTACTGGAAGGGTTGCAATTACTGTGAGCGCCCGCCGCCGCCGCCCACCTGCTAGGATCAAACTCTAAAGGTTGCACGAATATTCCCACATTATCGCCCGCACCACCTGACTCCCAAGCTGTAGGACTGACTTAGCCCCTAACTCCTTTGAAAAATAAACCACGTGTCCTTTAGCTTGGATTTTCTGTTTGCAGCAGAAGCCTCAACTCTTCGGAGGACCTTGGGACCTTCCCCCCGCATATGAGCCTCTCTTTCCTCCTCCACAGAATGTTCTCTGCCTCGAAAACGGAACGTGGGTGACAGAACTTTTCACCGTAAAGTGGCCCTTACTCCTTCGTTCTGAAGGGGCTCAGGACCAAACCCCGCAGCCAGAGCCCCGCACACCTACCATCATGCCCACCACCTCTTTTGAGTAGTGGGGTTTACCTGGCTTCTTAAAATCTTCTAAATACCCAAATAAATGATCCAACACAATCAAACTGGAGCCCTCGACGTCACAAAGTGCTCTTTGTCCATTTATTTTATGTGAGCCATTTAGTTTTAATTTACGATCATATTTCATAACCTACCAGCAAACGGCCTGCAGTATATTTGTGAAAAGTGATGAAGTCCCAGTAACGTGAGACCTTACTCTGGCCCAGAGTTTAGAAATCTGGGCTCTGATAAGTGTATGGTAACTGTCAGACTTGGGGGAGATTTTTACAATCTCCGAATTAGCAATACACAAAAGGTCAGGTTTCTTTAGAATAACCTCAAAATTCAAGATAAATTTCACGAAGTCTTACTGCACCCCCAGATCTGGGCTCTGTGAACTTCATGATGATGTCTTCGAGAAAATCATTGTCTCCCGAGCCCTGAACAGACTTCCAAGTTGAACACAGTACCGCTGTCCAAGGGATGACCCTTTTGACTCTGAAACTACTATTCTTTTTTTTTTTTAAGATTTTATTTATTTATTTGACACAGAGAGAGAGATTACAAGTAGGCAGAGAGGCAGGCAGAGAGACAGGGAGAGGAGGAAGCAGGCTCCCTGCTGAGCAGAGAGCCGGATGCGGGCCTTGATCCCAGGACACCAAGATCATGACCTGAGCCGAAAGCAGAGGCTTTAACCCACTGAGCCACCCAGGCGCCCACTATTATTCTTTTTAATTTCCCACCTGATTCCCAGAAGTTTTTTGCTTTAAACCTTATCATTGATCTCTAGAAAGTTAATTATGCCTTCATTAAGCCTCTGAAGAAAAAAAAAAACACATCCGAAAGCTGCAGAAGCAAGGACCATGAGTCCCATATTACAGAAGAAAAAACTGAGGCTCTCAAGACAATAGAAGAAAGTTTTCTGGGGATTCTCCTCTCCTTCCAAACTCGCTGCAGTTCAGAGCCAGGACTCCGCCCCTTGCGCCCCGTCAGCGAGTACACTCATTAACCTCTGGACCATACTGGAAAACAAACTCTAGAGAAGTGTCCTACATCCACCTAGACGATTTTATAACTCAGGGGGGTTTCATTTAATGCGGTGTCTTAAACATGTTTTCGCCCATGAAATATAAGGACACGTAGAACTGAGTCTACAGAGTCTGGTTAACACACCAGTCGGGGTCGTGAAAGTTTCTTTAACACCCTTCGGTGACTAGTCACCAGGGACTGCGAACCGATCCAGAATTTTTCATAACTGCCTTGATAGCACTACCTGAGCCATCTTGCCAAATGAAAATCATTTTTTATTGTCTTGTGAACCAAACCAACTATTTAAAAGTTTGAACTTGTGACATTTTCTAAAATGTTCAAAATCGGTTCAACCCAGAACCCCCAAATGTTGCCAGAACTGTTAGGTCCTTTGGTAAGACGTTCATCTCGCTTATTCAATCAACACGGTGCTTACTGAGCACCTACTTGGGTCACACCCTGTCCTAAGCACCAGGTAGATGGCTCAGGGTGGACAGAGCAAAAACGTCTTCCCCCACTGCTAACTCCTGCCTCGGTTTACAGGAGTAAATCCAGACCCAGAGAGCCATCGGTGGCTCGTTTGGACTTGAACTAGGTAACTCGGGTATCTCATCTGGTGGTCTTTGATGGAAGCGCCAAAGTATCAGTTAAAGGAGGACAGAACCAGAACATCAGAAGGGAGTACGATGGGGTTGGAGACATGTGTTATTGCCCAGAAAGCATGCTATTTTTACCAAGATGGCATGTTACAAGATGCATAAAAATAGCCAAGTTTTCTTTAAAAAAAAAAATGCTTTTACTCACACTTACTCTAAGCTTGGGAAAATATGATTTGATCAGATCAAATAATACACACATGTTTTTAATTTGGAGTGGCTGTGAGAGACAGATATTATTGGGGACCAAAACCCATCCCCCAACCTGGTGTCCTTGATCCAGGCTGCCTCTCCTACAAACATTGAAGGTTTCGTAGACCTGGGTTTCAGGTTGTTCAGAAATCGAAATTTCTAAGACCCGTTTGAGCTCATATCAGCTGAGCTGAACCAGAAATGTAACTCTTCCTCTTTTCTTTCTTTCTTTTTCTTTTTCTTTTTCTTTCTTTTTTTTTTGTTTTTTTGTTTTTTTGTTTTTTTGTTTTTGTTTTTGGTTTGTTTGTTTCAGTATTGCTCTCCACACAGCTGCTGCTCTGTGACTTGGGGCAACTCACTTGCCCTCTGAAGTTCTTGTACCATATCCTCACAAAATTCCCTCCTACCTCGAGATTCGACAGTATTGTCCTTCAGTGTTACTCTACCCCAGTTCAAGATACTAACCTGAAATGCCATTCAGCTTCCGGCGGCAACTTATTTTAAATCAATTCAGAAGCACAGTGGGCCCAGGGACAACCTCTTTCATCCTGGGTTCTGCTCCTGTAGGCAAGAGAAACCCAAAATTCTTGATGAAACGGTGAACGCTCTGCAAAGAGGACTTTTGAGAACATGTTCCTTGGAGTCCAACAATTCAAATCCAGCTCTGCCATTCACCAGTGGTGAGACCACAGGCAAGTAACCTAATCCCTCAGGGTCTCAGTTTCCTTATCTACAAAATGGGAATGACACATTACTGTGTTGCTATGCAGATTAAAATGAAATTAGGTACAGGGCTTGATCTTGCCTGGCACATAGGAAGTGCTCATTTAATCCAGGTATTATCCAAAGAGAGGAACACCATCATCTTTTTCTTCTTAGCTGTAGTGAAGCTGAGTAATTCTGTTTGGAGAAGTTTAGGAAAGTCCTAGGATGGTATAGGATCAAAGTTCAGGATCCCTGGCGTGTCCTGAGTCCTGGGGAAAAATATTCTCCACTTGCTGCTGATTTAGGGAGAAGGAAGGCTTAGTTTGTGTGCTAACAATGTTGCAGTTTTGAACACCAGAGCCTGATCACATATTGGTTTTCTTTATCCTGTTCTGAAAAGTACATGATTTCTGCTATCTGGCCCCAGACTTAGCCAGGGATCATGTGTGAAGGGAAATTTGGGCACTACTGCCCCCCAAAAAGACATTTGAGGCTGCTCAGCTTTCATCAGTCCCCGACTTGGGAAATCTTCTGCCTTCTCTAATTGTGTCTTTCTTTCCGAGACCTAATTTCCTTGGCACTTGCCTGTTACTCACAAGGGAAAAATCAGTTTTCTCTTCTCATCAAAATGGGCTGTGCTTTAGAGATAGGTACAAAGGGCAGAGATGGCCCTAACCCTAGGAGTAACGTAGATCTGGAGGTCCAGTCCCAAAAGCAGGGCCACCTCATACCGCCCAGGGCCAGCACCAGGGGGCGGGCACTGACGTGGCAGGAGCCTTGCCCTGCCTCCTCCCCACATCCGTTAGGGATGACTTCACCGCCCAGTTGCTTTCCTGGAATGCTGAGATTCTTATTCCCCACACCCACCCCTGGGACTTTTTACGTTGTCTTCTTGGCTCTTCTCTGTTCCCATTGCTAAACAAAGAGAAATCCAACTGGAAAGACTAGACGGGGTGAATGGCTGATGCGGTGGGAAGGAGGAGAGGTGAACATTTTGCAGCCCTCAGACTTTCCCTAAATTGGCCAATTTCACATCAATAAGTGCCTCATCCATCACCACCACCTTTCAGGTGATTTTCTGCGATGGGATTTCAGGAGGCACTTAGCATCTTATATACAATTTCTTTACAAAGTCAGTTTTTCCATCATCAAGCATTCTCAGCATTGAAATAAAAACAGGCAGAGCACTGCTATTTAAAAAGCTCTTTTTATATCAGGTCAGGCAACCCAGAAACTTCTTTTAGGGACCTGTACGCTTTCTTGAGTTCACAAAGAGAGAGAGAGAGAGAGAGAGAGAGATGGGGGGGGGAGAGAGAGACAAGAAAGAAAGAAAAAAAAAAAAAACTCAGCCAGACAGACCTCTAGTCCCCAGAGAACTTAACCTTATTCAGATGGGAAGAAACTATATAATGAATTGTCAAGCCTGGCTCTGCTTTTTTTGTTGTGTGATCTCAGGGAAGTCACCTTACTTCTCCGGGTGCCCTTTTTATCTTCTGAGACATGGGGATAATAATATCTCTTCTATTACCTTGAGGGCCAAATGAGTTTGTGAGTGTTTGGGGCACTGGAATATATTTTATAAACATAATAAGAGATCAAGGAGGGTATAAAGGGAATAAAGAAAGTCAAAGACTGACTTTGGATGACTCTTGCCTTTTTCACCTTTTTTTTTTTAACTTAGAAGAGCTCTTAATAATAAGAGCTATTAAAATAAGTACAAAATAAAATTCTGGGTAATTAAACATTACATAATAGTTGGCAATTGTTTTCTTTTTAGCAAACTATAAAATGCATATTATAATTGATGGTATCTTTGATTAGATGAAATACATAGTACATATTTAACATGACTCTTTATATATTATATAGGTATTACATATATATGTAATATGTATGTATATATATCCTGCTTTTTTTCACTTAACATCTTACCTCACTATTACTGCAAACTGACCTAAGTTAATCTGGCCATTTGGCCTCATGCACTAAGTCAGTGGGCCCCACTTCGTCTTTGTTTAAATGTGTAGTTAGTGCCTCCCCATGAATGACAAACTACATAAACTATAGACACAAGTTACTCTTTTTTAAAGTAAAGGCTTTCGATAGCAGCAGGACAGTGTCAGGGAGAGGGCTGAGCCTGACATGAATTTGGAGGCTCGGAGCTCACCAGCTGGGCAATCTCAGCATCACGGTGTCCCCTTTCTGGGCACTCTGCTGTCGGAGGTTTATTGTCCCGCTCTGTGAAAATGGGAGAACTCACGGGTCTGGAATTTCAAGGTTTCTAGAGAGAAAATTGGGAGTGAGGGATGGCATCCAGGCAGAAGGCAAGTCAGGGCCTCAGAGAACAAGCTTCCTTCAGCTCACATGGGGGCTCAGGCCCCGGTGGACACACCTAGGAGACGGGGACAAGAAAACGGGGGGTACTTCACGAAGTTGTAGGGAGACATAAGATTCGGCAAGAAGCACCTGGCTCAAGGTGCCTGCGGACACACCTTAGCTCCGGGGCCCCAGGTAAATCTCTGGCCTCTGGGAGGCACTCTTGCCTCGTGCTTTCGCTCAAGGCCGGTGGAATCGCCGGGTCGGTAGGTCTGGTCCCAGTGAGGCCACTGCTTACCTTTGCCACCCCGGGCACGTTAATGAAGGAACCTAAGTTCCCTGAACTGGAATGGAGGTGGTGACTCTGGCCTCGGGACGGTGCCGAGACTCCACCTAGCCGATGCGTGTACATCGCCGGGCACCCGTGTCCCGCACTCGGGAAGGGCCCAGTAAGAGGGGACAGTTATCTGCTTGGCTGGCTCCTCCTGCGTCGAGGTGTAAGTTCAGCGACGGGGGCTGGGGTGGGGGTGGGGAGATGCGGGCGCCCGGCCGGCTGAGGTCTCCTGGGCCGGCGGAGCGGGCCGGGCCGGTGTCAGCGCGCGTTTATTGATGGCAGGTATTTGGGGAGTAATTGAGCGCGGCGGCCGGCCCGGGGCGAGAGTGGGCCTCCACGAGCAATTAAATGTGATTAGGCCGAGACCTTCGGGATCCAGCTGGGTGATTGATAACCCGGCCGCATTCCTGCCGGGCCCGCGACATCAAACGGGCGGCCGGCGGCGGGCGGGGCAGAGGGGCCGCGCTCGGGGACCCGGCCCTTCTCCGCCGGGCGCTGCCCTTGTCGCCCGCGACGACCGCGGTTCCGGGGCGAAACCGGGGGACGCGCCCTCCTCCTGCCCAGGGGTCTCTCCCTCGCCCGCTGGCCAGGTGCAGCTGGGGAGGGAAGGGCGCGGAAGGGACAGGGACGTGGCGGCGAGGAGCCCCCTGCGCGAGGGCCCCGCGCCCAGGGAGGCCAGACTCCGGGAATCCGGCACGAAATCGCTGGAACCGGGGGTGGGGGAAGAAAGGCCGCGGAGAAGCGGAAGGGGAGAAATAGGTGACAGTGGGAATGAGAATAAATCGAAGAAAGGAAAAATATTGAGAGACGCAGTGGGGGAGCGAAGCGGCAGGAAAAGAAGAGGGACGAGAAGAGGGTCAAAGAGAAAGCTGGGGAGGAGAGCACGAGAAGGAATTGTATAGACGGTGAGAAAGTAGAGAAAAGGAAAAGAATCAAAGATGTAAAGTGGAACAAACATGAAAAAGAATGAAAGGAAAGGACAGGGAAATAAAGGAGACAGCCAGAAAGGACGAGAAAGAGGGGGTGAAGGGCGAGGGAAGAAACTAAAGATGAGGTGGGGAAGGAGAGCCAAAGAATGGGGAAACAGAGGGGAAAAGAAGCGAGAAGAAGGAAAGTGGAGGCCTCGCTGGCCTGGGTCCCTCCCCAGCTTTACCCACTCGGCCCCCGGCCCTGCCTCCATCTCAGTCAATTCTGTGCCCAGAGCCAAGCACCGCCTGGTGCCTGGGAGCCCTAGCATTTGCCCCCACCAGCCTGACTCCCGCCCAACCCAAGCCCCAGGCCAGCTCCTTCTCCCTCCTGGCTGAATGAGGGGGTCCCCACCCCAAGCCCAGAGCGATCAGTGAGCTCCCTGCACCCCAAGCCTGGGCCCCACAAGCCATAAATCACAAGTGGAGGTTCTGGGGTTCTGGCCCCGTTGCCTCGGGATCCCCGGAGTCTCCCAAGGCAGGGAGCAGTTTCTGTCTGTGCTGACTCCACAGACAGGATCAAAACAGCATGAAAGAAATCAGAGCGAGAACGTCGTCGGCAGGAGCTGGACTTCTAAAACCCCCTTCCGCCCCCATAGGCTTCAATATTAAAAAACCCCCTAGGAGCTTCAGACACTGTATTAATTAGTGCAACCACCCATGAAAAGTTGGGTTTGGAGCGGCATTCTTTGCCCTGTGTGAAAAACCAAGTCTAATAAACAATTGTTAAGTTGGCCTGTTGCCGCTGGTAAATTACATAGCATTAAAAAAATAATGCTTTTCATATTAGGCACTAATTAAAGGTTGGGACAGCTTTAAAACAAGAGAGGGAGGGGGGAAATCAAAGAAAATATAAAAATGTTCTTTCAAGAGTTATGGGAGGTTAATAAAGTATGTCTGTTAGAGTGAGCCTACTTTGCCCCTAGCTACAGCCGTTCCGGAGCCACCACAATTGGGTCTCAATAAGATAATGATATTCCTTTCTCTGCTATTAAAAGCCTCCCAGTGCAAACTTAAAATGATTTATTTAATTTAGGAAATTATGAGGTGTAACTTCAAAGCTCGAGCCGTTAGTAATGGAAAATACCAGGTTGTTTAAAATTATAATAATAATTGTTTGGAGGACTCGGGACATCAAAGTGTTTTCATCCACAAATGCGGAGGGGTCCGAGGAGGTTGGAAAGAGTCAGGGGAGGTGGATGGAGTTTGGATTTGATTATTATGAACCTTATCAAGGCAGGACTCAGGATTCCCGAAGCCTGGTCCTCTGTTCTGCTTTGAAGCGGGCTATTTTGGAAAGTAATTTTAACTGCTTTTTATTTAGTTTCTAGCAAGGAGGTNTCCAGGAGTTGACAGCAGACTTTTCTTCATTGCTCTCTGACCAATTTCATTAAAGAGGCCTACAGCATCACCAATCTGGAAATGTTTTGTTTTGTTTTGTTTTTCTTACACTGAAGAAGGACACAGGCGCAATCAACTTCACCAACTGGGCCCTGTGCTTTGGGGAGGGTGTGTGTGTGTGTGTGTGTGTGTGTGTGTGTGTGACGTGGGTTCTTTTATAAATGAGGTTTATGTTTATTCCAAACCCAGCAGTGGAGAGGGAGTGGGGGTGGGGGAATGGCCTCTCCAACCCGTGGCAAATGAGCGGCTTTTATAGCGAAGAATGGCCGTGGGAGTTTTCATTCGGTCAGACAAGGTTCTGCTCAAAGGCAAGGATCCTCTTTTCAGTCAGTTCAGGCAGACGTTTTGCCAGTGCCTGCTCTCAGCCAGCCGGCCCTTCGCTGCCTACCTCCTGCGGGCCCTGCCCCAGCACTGTCTCCGCAGGGCTGCAGTAGGGGGAAGGGTGGTGAGGCTGAGCTCCAGGTCCCTGGCGATGGAGAAGCAGGCACTCGGTGGGAAGGCCGCCCCCTCCCCTGCGCCCAAGTGAGGTAGGGAGAGGGATGCAGAGAGCCTCAGCAGACATGGGCTCTCAGGGTTTGGGAATCTGGGAAGCTCTAGAGGCCCCTACATTATGTCTAAGACAGCTCCCCCAAGGCTTGCCATCCCTCATGCCCTCCAGGCTCACGCTTAGGCCTGAATTCTGCTGCTGCCCCTTACTGGCTCTGTGACCCTCCTGAGCAACCTCTCTGAGGCTCAGTTTCCTTGACCGTAAGAGGGCATCAATGACAGCTCCCCCAGGGGTGTGCAAGGATCAAATGAGACATTTGAGAAAATGCCTACTTCTGGCCACACTGAGCAGGAGCTCAAAGAAATGTGATTTCTTCTCCTTTATTCCCCTCTTTCCAAAAAGCAGAGCTGTCTTTCTAGAAAAGTTGGGAGGAAAGCATTGAACATATGGGAGGACGTGCAGATGGGTGTGCCAGGCCACTGGCAACTTGGGCGAGCATGGCCAAGGTCAGCAGGCTACTGGCATCTTGGACTTTAATTGGGCAGGCACAGCTGTGCGGCTCCTGGGGGAGTCAGGGTCTTCCTGACGCCCCAGGTTGTTCCAGCCGGTCCCTGCAACTTATGGAACGCCTGGCACACCAAGCCCGACCCAGTCGGGGACTCTGGCCAGGGCCGACCAGAAAGCAGGACAGGAGGCTTGGAGGGAGCCCCAGAGCCAGGCACACCGCCGGGCAGGGACCTGTGGCTGTGGTCTAAGTCCCCGCAACTGGGTCACACATCCTCACCTGGGTCACCCCATCCACCTAGTAGCGTCGGGCTGTGTATGCTTGAGCCCGAGGCACTTTTTTCTCTCTCTCTCCAGGCCTCAGTTTTCCTCTAGGATTTCAGCGATTGGGGTAATGCGCATCGCCCAGACCGTTTCCAATCCACCCCGTTGGCCACGGGGGTCACAGCCCCGATTCCCCTACTCACACCCTGGTTTGCGAACCCCTCCTCCCGGGGGGCAAGCCGTCTTAACCAGGAGCTGGAGTCTCCGATCCCCCACCCTGGCTGAGATCGCCCGAGGCTGCGAGGTCGAGCGGCGCCGGGAAGGAAGCTCGGTGGACGGGCTAATTAGGGACCCAACTTGGCGGCTGATGACGAAACCGGGAAGGGCTTTGGCCTTTGGAAAACGCATCCCATAAATGAGGATGGCTGGATTCCGGACTGGAATTAGGAGTTGGGGCCGGGGAGGCCCAGCGGGATGGCAAAGGCGAAAACCGGGGAGGTTTGGGACACTCCTGGGGCTCAGCTCGGGAGTGCATTGGTGGAGCAGCAAGAAATCGGCCCCCAGCTTCGCAGCAGGTCCATGGGCTTGGATCACGCTCTACGGCGCTCGAGCCGGGAGATCTCAGACTCCTTGCCCGTCGCCTGGGAGCTCCCGCCCGACGGGGAAATGGAGTTTCTGGGGCCCAGCTCCAAAGTGGGTGTCAGCGCAGTGAGGACGTGAGACGAAAGCGCCAGTCCTCGTAGATGTCGGGTGCCAATCTCCCCGCCACGCTTCCGCAGCGAGGTCTCCATTCCCTTCTGCCCGCGTTCCCAGGGTCACCGGGGCTTCTCATTGGAAAACAGACTTCCCAAAGGTATCATCATCAGTAGCACTTCTGATTTATTTGTGCAATAAAAAGCGGAATTTAAGATCCATCTCAGCCGCCCCCTCCCATTGCTGATTTTTTTTTTCTTTCTCATGGTGATGCCTCAAAACCCAAGTCTGACCCTGTTCTGTATCCAGTGGAAAGGAAGGCTGCAAAGCAAACGGGACTTGAAGGCACCACCTTCCCCCTTCAAACCGAAAAGAGCATTTGTTCGGGGTCCATCTCCTTGGAAGGAGTTAGGAATGGTAAACGGAATGCGATTTGACACACTCCTGAAAGGGCAGCAGGCGTCCGCCCCCCCACCCCTCCACCCCCAGGGAATGCATCTAGTTACAAACTCCATTTGCAAAGAGCTATAGGTCCCTTTCCCCCAGTTTTAAATCTGTTGCTGTTTTGGTTAACTGGGAGATTTCAAGTTCAAGATTTTCCCTTGATCATCTACATACCTCTCAGATCCCTCAGCCCCTCCACTTCTTCTAAGCTCATCTTTCACTAGAGTTGGAAAAAGGAATAGCAATTCGACTTCTTTTCCATGAGTAACACAAACTGCCAGAGGAAACATTTCAAGGCATTTCGTTGGCTATTTTCAATCCACTCCCCCACCCCAGGCTGAATCTGGGCACAACTCTTAATTGATTCACACTAATATCATAATAAAAACCACCGGCCCCCTCCCCCCAATCTTGGTGGTGTTTTCTGAGTTGAACCCAGCTAAGAACAGAGAGCCCCCTTTAAAATAACTGTTTGGACAGACTTTGCTGCAATAAAACAAATGTTTAATTTAATTCAGAATAAGAGATAAGAAATAACTCTTCAATAAAATATATAAAATTATACAAGGCACCCTTTCAAAGGGATAAAAGTATACTGGGTGGTGGGGGAAAGATGGAGAGAAAGATGAAGTACCAGGGAGCTAAATGGGCTGTTTGACAACACCATTTTTAGCAAGTCAAAACATGGCTTTACCCTCTGCCCCCAACATGTTAAAAAGTACATAAATTTTTCTAGTAAGTTTAGCACATACAATAGGTACACACAGAGAAAGCATGATTTTTTTCTTTCTGGATCTATTCATTGTTCAAGAATATTTAGCATATAGGTAATGGTTACAATATTTTTTTTTTAAGCAGAGAATTAACTACACTCCCCGCCCCCGAATCACCTTTGCAATGTGTGAGGACTGACTTGTACCTAGTATTTCACAGAAACCGTCAATTCCCCTGACATGCTTTAACTTTTCTCTCTCCAATTATCTGAAATGGAGTTAAGCAACAGCCTTGAGAGGAATTAGGAAGTAGAAGTACTTCCAGGTCCCACCTTACCCCAAGGCATTCTCAGGATTCTTCTCATCCCCCCTTTTATTGATCTTACCAAAAAAAAAAAAAAAGTTAAAACTTTAACAATCTGTAACACTGTGGACAGAGGGAGGAAAATAGAGGGCCAAATAGGGTAGTACCTAATGAGTTTTTTTAATGCATGTAAAAATGCAAAAACCACGACGTGTCCTCGTCATTTTGAGGAATCTCTCCATCTCTATTTCCTATGCACCGTGTCTAATTCTAACCTTTGTTTTCCATAAGCAAAAGGCAATCATCTCATCAAAATCACCAAATGTCAACAACTTTAGCAAATCATTGGTCGCTCCTATAAGAAAAAACAGCTGGACTTAAGCAGTCTCTTTTAGGAAGGTGATATGTAGAAAAAAGTATACATACGTGCATATAAATTTTGCCTTTCAAAATAATCTGCATTTTTACGTCTGCTGTATAAAAATGTCATTATATTTTATTATATATATATATTTATATATAAAAACCATTGGAGCCAATCTTGGTGAAAGGAGAAGGGGGCATCTAGAAGATCGCACCAAGAAAACGGGGCTTGGTGCCTCCAGCCTAAAGAACAAATTCGAACTATGGCTGTGGCCCTGTGGGCCTAGCCGCTTAGGGTGGTGCATGCAAGGTTTGCAGAGCAGGCCTACGGGCTTGGTACTGCCTTCTTGGAGAGGGAGGGGGACCCATTTCAACAAACATCCATCACGGAGTCTATGGAGCTGGCGTTCCTTAGGATAGATGGTACATGCCGTATCCGACTGGAGTCGCATAGAGTCCGACGGGCGGGATGGGGAGCACAGGTCTATGGAAAGGGTAGGAGGCTCCGTATATGGATGCTGCTTGCAGAGGCGAGTTGATGGGGAAAGGGAGGCTGAAGCCAGAGGGCAGCATAGGTTTCGCAGCCATTTTCAGCTTTTCTAGTTCGGCCTCCTGCAGTCTTTTTGCCTTAGCCCTTCGGTTCTGGAACCAGATTTTGACCTGGGTCTCTGTGAGGTTCAGAGAGCTGGAGAACTCTGCCCGCTCTGCGATGGAGAGGTACTGTTTCTGGCGGAACTTGCGCTCCAGAGCGAGGAGCTGGGACGTGGTAAAGGGCGTCCTGGGCTTGCGATTGGTCTTGTGCTTCCGCAGGGTGCAGGTGGTGGGGCTCATGTGTCCTGGAGAACAGAGAGGGAGGCAATTAATTAGCAAGAGCAGCGGCTTCTTCCCAGGTGTGCCAGTGCCGGGCTCCCCTCCTCGGCTTTCAAAAAGGGACTCCCGTCACATCCCTATGGGACATGGGGCGGGGGGCACAGGAGGACCGTGTTTAAATGGCTAAATGGCTTTATTTAAGAAATGGAGTCTTTTTACAAAAAACTTTGGGAATTTCACGGTGTAGTGAACTTTCGATATGGGAAACAGCATCACGGATAATGGAACTAGCACAGCTGGGAATGGACCTCAAGGGCTCCGAGTGCTCTCTGAGAAATCAAACCCCATTTAAGTTCTCTGGTGTTTAAAATGGGGAACTGGGCTCCTGACAATCCCCACTTGTCTAAGATGCTGAGATAAGCCCGTAAGGAGACAAGTGAAAAAGGGTCCTATGAACTGGGTCGGTCCCCTCTCCACGCCAGGAAAAGTTGGAGCGCATCAGTGTATTTATGAAGGATAATCGTGCAGATAAAGGTCTGTGGTAAATTAATAGCATCTCCCGATCGGGAGCAGCCCCATGCAATAAACAACCACACAGCTGTCATTCCATCCAGTCTACAGATTATAAAACCTGAACATCATTTTACAGATCTGGATGTGGGAGAAGTTTCTTGGCCGGGTGCTTCTGTAATATAAAGTTTACTAAGGAGGAGGGAAAAATTAGCTTGCTCATAAATGTAAATGTCAGGGGAAATCATGCTGCCTCGGAGTTGAGAGCATGTGATGACATTTTAGTCATCTCCAACCATTCTCTGGTTTAGAGCAAATGTGTAAATGATTAGTTTGTCGCCAGGATTTAGAAAGAGGGAATAACAAGCAAAATAAAAGGTATGCCAACCACATCCAGACCCCGTATTTAAAATGGATTCAATTAGAGGAAGTCATAGGACTGGGCATCCTTGTGATTCCATAGTATCAACTAACTCTGGGCTTCTTTTCCTCAAAGGGAGGCGGGGGCAGGAGTGTGGAGCTGTGGGATAGAATGCTAAACAATTAATTTTCTGCATTTGGCTTTTATGAGCTATGCTAATTTTCCAAAAGTAGCCACAGTAGTAACTCCGAAGTACTCATGGGGAGAATGTCGCATTTCTTGTTTAGTTACTTCGATGGCCCAAGAAAGAGTTTACACTTCATACGTGAGGGTGACACAACAAGTCTCACTCAGCCTCCATTTCCAACAAGAAAAGGATTCTTCCTAGTGTGACATTATTAACCATCACTTTAGTGACTAAAAAGTAAGAGGTAGTAGCTTCCAGGATCGATCAAAAACAGAAACCGGGGAGAGGAGGGAGGGATGGTACACCGAAGTCTAGACTTTGGCATATGCTAACCCCTCAATCAGCCAGAGAGCTTGGGCACCTACTTCTTAATTTACAAATAAACTAACAATACTGTGGAAGATTCAGAGACTTTGCTTTCACCCTTCACAAACCAGACCTAGCTCACTGGAGGACCCCACTATCTCAAGGCACATACCAAGCTCCTAATGTCTACACTTGATCCTGCTCTATATTTGCAGCAACTTTTGTGCCCTGAATGGTCATCCCAGCTGCTCCTAGAGGCTGCATTTGAACTACAAAATCCAGGCTACAGAGATTACACAAATGTATCAAAGCCATAAAGCTAAGAGGCTTCCTCTCAACACTCCTCACCTTCCCCCACCCACCCATTTTAAACCAGTCAAAGGATGGATGTGATTATACAAAGCAAACAGCTTCCTCCAAGTAACAAACCCGGCCAGACCACCGGCTCCCTCCTGCCCCAGGCTCTGGTGCTAGGCGCTCCTTAGACCCACCATTCTAACCACAGGGCTTCTGCTGCCATTTCTAGGCCCAAAGAGCTAATGAACCACTTTTTTGTTTTAAAATTAAATCCCTTCTCCAGAATCTTGGATTTTCCTCAAGGGGAAGGTGATATCCAGGGCCCCCCAAATCAGAGAAGTTCATCCTCACTGTGGGGGAAGGTGGATGGTTTACAGAGCCAGAGGGGAATTGCCATCCCACAACCCTAAGGCCTAGGCAAGTGGGGATTTCTGACCTCTGGACACCGCTCCCAGTAAGGCCTGAATCCTTGATGTGCTGATGGGCACTGACCCAGGCCTAGAAACACATGCGCAATCAGTATTTGTCTAACACATTAAGTTCCTTAAAGTTTCTGAGCCTCTATTTCACCATCAATAAAATGGGTAATACTGTGCTGCGTGGTTCAGAGCACTAAATTTTAGAATGCTCAGAGCCCTGTCTACCACCAGACAGGTGATCATTAAGTATTGCCAAGGTGTTTTTCTTTTTGTTCTGGGGTGGGGGGTTGTTGGTCAAGCCCAAACTCAGTGTGTGCTGATTCCTCTGAACTCTTCTGAAATGTCCTAGTCTGTTACCAGGAGGCCAGCTGCTGCCACACAGAGATCAGATAAGATAATATGGTGAAAAGTGCTATAAAGCACTGTGTAAACTTTGAGTTTAAATTCTTTGAGTCCTTAATCTACACACCCTTTGAATCTTTTGGAGTTTCTAACAGGGTGGAGAGGTATGCCTAAGGGGACAGCCACTGCCCCTGGGGTATACGGCCTTGTTTTGTTCACAAAATACTTTGCATCTCAGTCTTGAGGGCTGACCTAAGGAAATGAAGGAAAGTGTGGGTGGTTCTCTCTGCTTAGGAAAAAGTCCTGGGCAGACCCTTCTTTCTCACCTTTTCTAAAGGTGCAGTGGGGGTAGAGAAATCTTAAAGGCCAGGAGACAGAAATAAAAGGGGCTTTAGGGAATGACTTCTCCAAACTGCATAAGGATCCAGGCCCCAAAAATAGGTGCTAAAGCTGGAGAAATCAATTCTGGGCCTGCTTGCCATCTTGCCTCATTGGCAGGAAGCGGGGTGCAGGTGTGGGGACCTCTGCTTGGTTTCTCTGGGGAGAGGGATGAAAGACAGTCAGGACACCCTACAGAGGAGCAGAGCTTGGACATCAGGGCCCCTTGCCCAATTCAGCCATTGTTGATGACCTGGGTCAAGCAAACTCAGTCCTCTTCAAGTCCGGGTGTCTGCATAGGGAATAACCCACCTCTCCTGTGCTTCTGCCTACACCTCGGGGTTCCAGTGATATCAGGATCTGGTGAACTAATGAGCATCATTTTGTAAACTATCAAGCGCCGCTGGAATGCTGTTAATTATTACTGTGAGCCGAGGGAGCCGGCGCGCTTCTGACCCCAGCCCGCTCCGGGCGAAGGTGCCGGCTGCTGGGACGACAGGGAGACATTTCCTCCCGGCATCAGTCTCTGCGGCCGTCCCTTCCTGGGATCCTGCTTCGACACTCGCGGGACCCATGGAAGATGATGATTTCTACCCGATACCGGGGTTAGATTTCAGCTAGTCTTATCTTTAAAATGAGGGCACATCTCTCTGGGCTGTGAACTCTGAAAGGGGGTAAGGCACCTCCGGCTCCGCCCGGCACATACTCGAGTGCTCATTAAAAGTGGATCCCTCTTCATTCTCCAGACAGAAACCCGACGGAGTGGACGGGGAGACAAAAATAAGCAAAGTGGGTGGAGCGCGGGGCTGAGAGCTAGAGAAACCGATAACCGAGCGACCCGGCAAACCGAGCTAGGCTTCGCCCTTCGAAGACCGGCGACTCCTCAACTGTGTCGCATACTTTGCACAGCTTGGGGATCCCGAACTCGCGCTGCGCGGATCTGACCCAGAGGGTGTCCTGGCTCCCGCCGGCTCGCAGAACGCGGGGGATATCAAGGGGCCAGGCTCCCCTTGCTTTCCCGGGAGTATAGTGCAGAGGGGACTCCGTACCCCCCAGCCCGGAACACCGGCCCCCTAGCTCCCTCCAGGAATCCACGGACCCGCCCGCCCCTTGTCCGGCCCGGACGCTCACTCACTTGGCGGCGGCGAGTATCTGCCGGGTTCCTGCATCCACGCGGCTCCGTCTTCAGAGTTTTCCGACTTGACCGAGGCGGTCTCGAAGGGCTTGACCAGCGGCCCGGGACTGTGAGCTTCCCGGGCGCCGTGTCCGGGCAGCAGCAGCGGCCGCAGGCTGGCCCCGGCGGAGGCGCTTTCGGCTGGCAGTGGGGACGCCTCCTTGGGCGGCTTCTTGTCCGACATGAGCGCCTCCACGCTGAAGGGCAGGCTGGAGACCTTGACGCGGCGCTCCTCGGCGGCCCCCTCCGCTCCCCCAGGCCCCGGGCCCGGCCCGGCCACCATCGCCGGGCCCTCCTCATCAGACGAAAACAGGTCATTGCCTTTGGACGGAGAAGCCATGACTTCTCTGCCCTACGTATAGCTCCCCGCGCGCGACTCCGCTGGCAACCCGGCAGCGGCGACTCAAACTTTTTTGGGGGGAGACGGGAGGGGCGCGCCGGGAGCCGTGCCTTTCCTCCAAGGGGGAAGTGGGAGACTCGGCTCAGCCAATCGGCGCCTGCTCTGGCGCTGACGCCACAGGCGCTCGCCTCTGATTGGCTCTCCAGGAAGAGGCCGGGGCCTTTTTTTTTTTTTCTCTGTTTGAAATAAATTAGGAGTTAATTACAGGAGCAGTCAGCAGAGTTGTTATTAGGCGATCCCTCAAGGGTTATAATCACGCCAAAACTGAAAAGTCCATGGCGTAATTAAGGCCGATTATTTAAAGAGGAAGTTCGCCGAGTCCCATTTCTTCTCTCTTTTGACCCCTTTTTAAAAAGGCGCCTCGCGCCCATACCACTTCCCCCAACCCCCACCGCCAAAACACGTCTAAAATCTGCAACTGACATTGCAAAAAAACACTTGTAAAGTTCCTACTATACGTGGAAACTGGGCTAACCTTACGACTTAGGAGTCAGCACTGAAAACACGGGCCAGCATCCCTGCCAAAGCAAGGCACTAATACATACGTGGAGCTTATGAGAGAATTTGTTTAGCCACTGACAAAATCTGTACAGCGAAAGCTGTTACCCCTAGACGAAGAAGGGACGGAGAGTGCCCAACAGCTGGTCAGGGACCGTCTTCCGAAGTTCCGACTGGAAAATTTAAAGCAGCGGTCCCCCATGTCTTCCACTTGAAACTAAACCAGCGCACTCTTGGAAAAACTGCAATCCGCGTGTTTTCTTTTCCCTTGAATCTCCTCTCTTGGCAACACCCGGATCCGACCTTTTTCTCAGGACTACGTGTATTGTGTGTTCGTGCGTTTGTTTGAGGCTGTGTTTGTCATGTGTTTAGGTGCCAGTGTTTGCCTTCAAGGGGGAGGAGGAAGGAAAAGGCGCCGATAATACCTAGTGCTTCCCTTCCTCTTGCAAATCTCAGAAATACCAGGTTCCGAGTTTGCACACCCAAGGCCTGTGTACACTTTTGAGAAGCACATTTTTATTCATTGCACCTGGTTTAAAAAAAAAAAGGCATAGATATCCCCACCCCGCCCCAAATTATACCCTGGGTAATTACATCTCAAAGCCTTAGTGATGACTGTACCAGCCCAGGGACAGGGGAGAGGGAGCTACGGGTGCGCAGAGGCCTTGGATGTCTCCACAGGCCGCCAGGCCAAGACCAAAGTGCTTCAAATGACCCTTTCCAGGCTGCAGCTGCTCTTCCCTGTATCTCAACGATTAACCCGGAATGATGAGATAAATAGAAGTCTCTGAGCTCAGCCTCGCACACAGCAGATGCTTGCTGAACAGTTCCCAGAGCCTTGGAAGGGACGTTGTTTTTAATTACTGAAATGATAAAGACCTGGAGGCTACCTCCCAGTTCAAGAGTCTTAGAAACTTGACCCCCAGATTCATCACTCTGATGCACTCTTTCCTTCACCCTAAACTTCTGAATGGAGTGAAACTGTGCAGGTTGAGGATGCCCTGAATAGGCATGATCGGAATCTTAGGGGGTAAAAACAGTCTGCACTGGCCAATTAATTCAGTTTGATTAGAAATGGTTCTGAAAAGTTAAAAAGTA
Organism: Ailurus styani; assembly: GCA_002007465.1. Lineage (NCBI taxonomy): Eukaryota > Metazoa > Chordata > Mammalia > Carnivora > Ailuridae > Ailurus > Ailurus styani. The sequence continues at coordinate 1,647,012 of LNAC01000017.1, forward strand.
AGGAAGTTCTAACCACAGTCTTCTAAAACCTCTGGGTCTCTTTCTCACCAAGCACATTCCTCCCCCCACCCCCACCCCCAACAAATTGGAAGCTCAGAGAAAGTTTAAAAAAAAAATTAAACTATCTGGAGATGTATGCATTTTCCCCTTGAGTCATACTTGATGATAGTTGGCTTGATATGCATCTCAAATACAGTACAGGTAAATCCAGATTAAGTCCTGTGCCTTCTAGAGGTACCCAGCAAGGCGCAGGCTATATATTTTGGAAGCAAACCTAAAATTCGTTTAGCCTTAAGCTGCCAAAGTGTACAAGAGGGCTCAGCTTTCAGTTGGGCTGTACCCAGCCGCTGTTTTATAATTGTTCCTGAAAACTCACTGTTACTATTTGCCAGTTTAGGGGCACACAGGCTCCTTCCTGGGAAAATTTTTTAAAAATATGTACTACTAGAGCTTTTTTGTTTTTATGAACTCTTCTGGGACAGGAGAAGCCAGGTTCCCCCTCACTACTTCCAGGTCCTGACATCCAGACAGAAAAAGAAAATTCTGAAGCTGGAAGGAGGAAAATGGTAGAGACAAAACAAACAAACAAACAAACAAACAGGTGTTCAAAGCCGGGATGCCACGCTCTGGCCATAAAATGAGCAGGAGAGATGCCCAGAGGGCAACCAGCCTGCCCACCTTTTCTTCTCCCCTCTCCATTCCCAGCTCCCTGCTGGGGTGGGAAAATTCACGAAAGGGTCTCACTTCTGCTGGAAAAAAGGTCGAATCCCAACAGAACCCTAGCCCTTTATGGAAAGCCCCATCTGTGCATTCGCTTCTGCGTTTGCTGTGTTCTCTGAACATTTTATTCACCTCTTCCTGGCCGCGGGAACCTTAGTCGTTACTTTGCCTCTCAACCTGCTTTTTTATTTCTAAAATGAGAGATAATAATCCTTACCTGGGATGGATCTTGTAGTAATTAAATTCAATGGGCTACATCAAGTAACTAGAAGGTGTAGGGGATCAATAAAAAATACTATGTATCAAAAGCAGAAGCAGTTTATCGAATGCTTTCCTCTCTGCTAGATAACCAAAACGAGGCTCATCGCCAGCCTACACCGAGTTCACGATAGGTTCTTCGTAAAATCTCCGGGACTGAGAATTCTGCGCAGCCTTAGAAGTGCGCAGTGTAGGTGTCGTCCGTTGGCGGAGGACTGACTTGGGCGTTTAGGGGAGACTTAGTAAAGGTTTGTTCCCGGTGACGTTGACGTAGCTGCAGTAGTTGTAGGAAGAACAGTGGGGTTTCAGATGGAACCCCAGCGCGAAAACGTCAACTCTGCAAGACACTTTACCACCTGTCCCCCAGGATCTCATTTGTTGCTTCCAACACACCGCTCCGGGCGCACATTATTTCCCCCCATTTTACAGGGAAAAGCCTAAGGCTAGGAAGCAGTGAGTCTGCAGTGACGCAGGTTGGAAGTGGAGGACCCGGGATCCCCACGCGCAGCACCGGGCCGCTCCTCACAGACCCTCGTCCTTCCACAGTCTTGCTTTCCCGGGGGGGGGGGCATTTAGCACGTTCCAGGGCCCTGCACCGAGCAGCCGCGCACGCGCACCGCAGGTCCCAGTGCAAAAACACTACTTGCAGACTGTGGAGGACCGGGCACGGACCCTAGCGTTTGCAACCCCCAGGACCGATCGCTGGATCCCGGCGGCCAGGCGGAGGCGGGGGAGGGGCGGAGGAGGGGGCTGTAGACGGGCCAGGGCTGCGGGCAGGCGCCAGGCGCGGGGAGATGAAAGGCGGGCTCCAGGGGAAGGGGCTGCGCCGGGTGACCGGCTCCAGCCGCGCCGGGCGCCCCGCCCCCGCCCCGCCCC